>VUQH01037405.1:0-12301 GCA_015106775.1 Etroplus canarensis | reverse complement strand
CCCGTCAGCAAAATGAGCATTTATCACAGTAAATTACTGGTGCAAACCAAGCCAGCCAATAGGTGGCAACATAGAGGCTACGTCAATCTTTTATACACAAACACTGGGATTTCTGGATTAATGGTCCCATAATGGTCCAAAGGAGCTTTACAAACCCTGTTTTACTGTCACATGAGGGCACTGTCAAAAATATATGTAACAACTGATCATGCAGGCTACCTTGTTCATGTTTGTGCCTTTTATCGGTCCTTTAGCTTAGCCCTTATCACAGAGAAGATAAGACATAGTAGATAAAGATAAGTGAGACAGAGTATTAAAGCATAGAAAGCTGTCCACTGCAGCCATTGTCGGTACTTCTCACGCAAGCTCCTCTGATCTTGACATTTATTCATACTTCTAATGCTTCGTGGTGAACTGCACTGTGGTTCCCTTTCCTGTTAAAGCCGACTTTCTAACTCATGCACATTCAGCCTATGTATAGCATAACTGTTGTTGGCCAACAGGCCGCTGGTTTTTTGCAGGACTGCACAGAGTAGCCTCTGCACTGTTCAATTCCCAGACACCAAAGCACTTTCATAAATCCAGAGCCATCTCATCTGTATTTAAAAAATATGTTTAAAGAGGCAGGTAGAAAGGTATTATCTCACTTTAAGTATTATCCAGTCCTCTACTTTAGCATTGTCAGTTAGCATTATTACACTTAAGAATCAGTAAAATTAGACTATAAAAAGATTGAGACAAGTATCTTACTTGACTGCTGGTCTGAACTTGTTGTTGAGACTGTTGTTGCTGCTGTTGTTGTTGCTGTTGTTGTTGTTGTTGTTGTTGTTGTTGTTGCTGCTGTTGTTGCTGTTGTTGTTGTTGTTGCTGCTGCTGCTGCTGCTGCTGCGAAACCATGGATGGTGCCACGTTCTGTCCAGTATTTTGGGAACTCATTGACTGCTGATGGAAATACAGACACCAAACAAAAAGGTCCTAAGTCCTAAGGACATCCCTCATGACCTAGAACACAACTGTTATCCTGAAATTTTACACCGTACACTGTTCTTGCCCCTCCACTGACCTGACTGCTGATAGATGATCTTCGTTGTGATGTCATCTCCACGGCAGAGACAGACTGGCGACCTGGTGTACTCCTATCTCCCTGAAGCTTCATTTGTGATGCTGAATGGAAAAAAATATACAGATAAACATCAAAATCAACTAACTGATGTAAAAGATTACCAGTCGTGCCTTGCTTGGTGGTGAAAAGGTGTTCGATGACAGTACATACAGGCTGGGTCAGACACAGCAGTGTGGGAGGATTTGCGTGAGCTGCGAGACGAAGCCGATGGCGTCCGGCTGTGGTCAAATCGCTCTAAGGCCTCTTTAAGGCTGAAAGTGTTGAGTTGGGACTCAGAGCCTGAATCCTGTGACTGCTGTAAACAACACATTGTCACAGGTCACTACTCCGATCACCTCACATTTTTTATGAATGCTAACAGTAATGTTGGGTAGAAGTCTTACCTTGTCAGCTGTGATCTCAGGTGGTGATTCTTCAACTCCCAGTTCTCTGCGCCGTTCTGCTCTTACTTCAGAATAACTGCAAAGCAATGACCGTCAATGAAATACACATACACAGTTTTGGAAACATCTGAACACAATTCTGGCTCTGTATATCAACAGGACATTTGAAGTTAAGCAAATTAAAATTAAAGTCATCTGCAGACTTCCAGAGTTTATTACATGTTTGAACAAAAGGTCAATGAAATGTTCAGAAATTGCAACTTTCTTATACGCAATTTAATAAATATAATCATAATACTACTTTGCAAAGAATCATTTACAGGCAATGATGATTTAAAGTCCACAGACGACACCAAAGTTGCAATTTCTGAGTATACATTTCACTTGCATGTCTGGTGTCTTCAGCAAGTAAAATGCGTACTCAGCTGGGTTAAGATAAGATGAATGACTCACTGGAAAATATTTTGCTTTTTTACCTGCTTTATTATCCATCTCTACTGTGAAGCACTGCCCAATTAATTTCGCTGCATTTGGTTGACTAGTAGAAATCAGAGCTATACACAGTTTTCGGAATTTATCCAGTAGCTTTTGTTTATTGTCAGTAAAAAATAAAAATAAGTGACCCCCATGTCATTAGATGCCAAGCATGCCACACTGCCACCACAATGTTTTACAGATGCTGTATGCTTCAGAACACAAGCAGTGGCAAGCCTTACCTATATTTTTTTCCTTTTCATGATCCTGGCCCAGCTTGGCCTTAGCTTTATCTTTTCATAGAATTCTATTTCTTTTATAGACATTATCTCTAGTATAGTGTAATGTGTTGTTTTTATTCTTGAGGTCGATGAATCCTTTGCATCTTCTGGTTATACCTTTGTATTTCCCCTTGTGAATCATCTGTGGTAGACTTGAATATTAATAAGCCTACCTCCTCGTGTCTCTTAACTGAATGTGATGCAAGTTTTTTCCCTTTTAATATGGAAAGGATTCTATGATCATTTACTACTGCTTTTCCTCTCTGGGCATCCAGGCTTTTGTATTTTGCCAAGATCAATGCTGCACTCTTTTTTCTCCAAGTTGTTGACTTGTTCTGTCTGTCTTTCTAATGCATTTGTTTTGTTTATTCAGTGTAGCCTGTGTCACTTGCATTGAAAGATCCCTGAACTGTGGTTTACATCAAAAGTTTCTAAATGCAAATGCAACACTTGGAATACTTTCCAGACTTCTTACCTGGAATTGTTTGTTTTAAAAAGCAAAGGAAGGGACCACAACTGACTATCAAACAACTTTCGAATCAACTGACCAGTCTTGAGGAAGATAAGGCTACATATTAAAAAGCTATAATATTCAATCCTCCAATCTGCATGAATAACCTCAAATCTAAGAAGAAAATCTGCACTTTAAGCCCATAATCATTTTATAAGTGTATCTTGAATATGGCTTAGGAAAATGGCAAAAATTACAGATTAAAAAGTTGAATAGATAGAATAGACAGAATAGATATAGAAAGACCCAAATGTACAGGCATAGAATACTGTTACCACTGTTAAAAGTGAAAGACAGCTGTGTTTCTCTGCTTTTATACATAGGAAATTGTCATGTCAAAGTGTCATGGGGGGAATTCTTACATGTACCTTACAACCGTGTGTGTGCAGACAATAAACTCTGGTCTGGAGTTCCACTGGTGATATGTGATGTAGTAATGAGTCTGAAGCCAAATCCACTGCTGCCCTTTGGTGAGAAATCTGTAGTAGCAGGACTTTCCTTTGCCATATTGCATTACTATAAAGAAGCAAAGAGACTTATATTCACTGTTTGAAAGCTCAAGAAAAACAGAACTAAAGATAAGCACACTTTATTGAGTTTTACTCACAGTGTTCATGGCATTTGGCTAGTGTCTCAAGGTCATCTACATGGTAGTAGTCATATCCTGATGTACCAAGGACCTCAAATGGGAGGTAACCTATGATGGGTGGAGCTCTGAACAAATACAGTAGATATTATTGACATGAGTAACTGGAAGTCGAAGTTCTTTCTTATGCTAAACTATACATACAGTCCTGTGATAAATACTGCCAAATGACACCGACATGATCACAGGACAGTATGTAACGCTTAACATAAATTCACAGCATTAGGAAAAAAGTATTTTCCCAAATGGCTTAGAGCAACATGCCAAAACATTTTCAATTGTACTACCAACCCCAGCCATCTCACCACAGTGACATCCCTGTGTTCTGGCTTTCAGTTTAACTTTCTATTAGCCCAGAAGAGAATTTTATCCCTGCTTCAGGGATAGAAAAAAATAGGATTTATCAGTTGAGCTAAACTACCACTGAGGTTTTGAAGCTGTGACACCCAATGTATCTGCCCTGCAGTGTCTTAACTAGCTGCTGGTCACAGTAACAGCTGTAGTTCACTGTATTTGTTCACACATTGTTGCTTTGTTTTTCATGTTCACCCTCTGTTTATTAAGCATATCAAGAAGAACAAACATGAAGGAGGAGCTTTGGCCTCAAAGCTATTTGACTCCTCAATATGGACATACCCACCATTCTTATCTTATACACAATAACCTTGAACTTCTAGCTTTAAGTGAACTGTACTTGCACAGCACACTGTTTACTGTATGATAATGCAGAAATTACATGCACACTGATTAGCTTTTATTATGCCTCCTTACTGGCGGCAGCTGTGGCTAGAAGGATTATCCTTTGGGGCTGTTTCTCTGTCCCATTCACATGAATGCAATATATCAGGAATGGCTGGAGGGAATGTCAAATATTCACTTTGTACAATAAATTCTAATTAGTTCATCCTTAAATCAAAGGTCACTCTGACCTGAACTCACAAAACAAGATTTTAGCCAAAACCCATAAATTTATACACTAATTATGAAAAACAAAACTTCCCAAATCTTTGAAAAGACAAAAAGATAAAGCAACTGCATTTTATAAGCAAAAAGTTAAATGTCAACTAAACTCTAACATGATTCAGGAACAAAGGAAGAGATGGGTATAAACTGCAACTTGACTGGTAGCACAGGCATAAAACTGTGATGGGGTAATTACATTTATTTGAAGTACAGATTGTTCTGTTATTTTTCAGTCCTCTCATTCCCTCACCTGTGGAACTGGTATAGAAACAGTATACTGTATAGACACATGTATATATAGCAAGCAAATACATCTTTCAATCTTGAGGTCACACAGACTGATATGTTTTGGACAGTTTTGTTATTCTGAATCATGAGCACAGCATGAATCCATGAGGGAAAATACTGGTGACTGGTAACAGGTCAGGTTGACCTTACTTCTTTTCCAAGTATAATTATGTTCCCTGACTCTTACCGTGTGTAAGCAAGACTGCGAATGTATCTCCCATATAATAAACAGTGACAGAACAAAGACAGCATTTATATCAGGCATTGATCATTTCTGTTTGGTCTCTCACAACCTCAACACCTCTGGTTTAATACAAAATCCATGCAGTCACATGGTATAACTGTGGTTTAAAAAGTAATTACTTTTAGGTCAGGCAATTTTGTATCAAAATTTGAACCAAGCCATAGAAGTTAGGTTTGAGTGCACTCTTAACATTGATCCACTGCAGCACAAACAGCAAAGTAAAATACAAATTTACATCCCAACAAATAAAAAAGGTACCTGTGGTCCAGGAAGAGAAATTTCCACTCTAAACTATGTCTTGATGTAAATTCCTCATTAGGCTCTTCTACAGTGCACATCTCCTATTAAGTGTAGAGAAAGCATAAAACCAAATCAGGTATCATATTTATTTAAGAGATAAACATAAACATTATTGAAATGCCTAGAACTTAGCCATTGCCCCTCTGCTGTAAATCTGATGTTATAAGCTTGTAAATGTTATCAGATTTTCCTGGTAAATTTTGTAACAGACAGGTAGGAGGGAACCTCAAAAATGTAATCAGATGTTCTACCCACCACATGTATTGACTACACTAAGTCTGGTAAAGATCCAGCAGACAAGTCAACTCCTGGAGAGGTAACAAGACTTGTAACAGATGGACAATGCGAAAAAATTATTCCTCTGCAGGAGAGGCTTAGTAAAAGCCAAATTTCTCATCAACTTTAGCCTGAACCTGCAGGAAAAAAGGTGAGCTCAACTGTATTGTGCATACAGTATATTCTCTTCTACAGAAAATTAAAAAGGCCTTTTGACAGATTATCAGAACTGTCATCTCCTTTTCATCAGCATTACTTTTCAATACAAAGGTTCAATCATTTCCAGATTTCCTTTCATTCAGGTTCTGCTGCCTACAGAACAATTGTCCTATTTCCATGACACCCATATGCTAACATAGATTCTCCCGCCCCGTATTTGATTTTACAATTTCATACAGGCCAAGTAAAAGTCAACAGTGGCTCATTAAGTTAACTGGAACAAAGTTACAAAACAAAAGAGTGGCCAAAAGACAAAGAGCTAAAACATTTTCAAAGTGTTTTCCAAATGAGGCAAGAGAGGACTGCACATAATGGCTGATGGAAGCCCTAATAGTTTTTCTTCAGATGACCATTACTGTTGAGCACGGTCCTAATTAAACTACCCTAAGAGCCCTGCAGCACGAAACCAAATGTGAGTCAATCAGATAAAAGGAGACGCAGCTCCAGATTCTCACCTTGATAAACTGTGGTTTGGCTAGCCTCACAGTGGCTATGAGACACACTCTGTCTTCAAAGGCAGAGTGAAGCGATCGCTGGATTACCCCTTCAAAACCGTTTCGGGTACAATTAGGCACTGGTGGGGGAAGGAAAATAAGGGACCAAAGAGAAGTTAAACCTTTCACAAAAACACTTTGCTTGAGATTCTTACTTTGTGTAGTGTAACTTACCATTATTCAGGGACTTGAAATTTCCAATGAACTTGACATATTCATACACAGGGGGCTCTTTGGGGTCGATTGTCCCTCGGAGCATGTGGCAACAGAACTCTAGCTGATTTTTTGCTGGAAAAAAAAAAAGAGATCATAATGACAGCTTAAAATGAGAACTGAAGAACAATAACAGCTGAAGACAGATATAAGATTCCACCTACTTTTAAGATACTCAGGTGTCAGCGTTTCTCCTTCCATGACATGAGAGGAAAGAGCCTTGTACACCTCTGAATGCTCCCCCATGGGCAGGAAGTTTAACAAGTTCTGATCCACAAGATCAGACTGAAACAAAAAAGTGAACAATTAACATGTTCACTACCAAATGTGTGACATCTATGGGCATTGCTTCAAACATGTTAATATACACTGACTGTCCAAAAAAGATAGTCACATACCAATAAAATGTTGGACTGCTTTTAGCTTTGATGACAGCAAGCATTCACCCTGGCATCATTTCAGTAAGCTTAAACATTTATTTTTACCTAGACCTGCATTAATTTTTCACCAAGATCTTGTATTAATGATCAGAGAGTCAGACCAATTTAAAATCTCCTCTAGCACATCCCAAGATTCTCAATGGGATTAAAGTCTGGACTCTGGTGGGGCCAATTCATGTGCGAAAATGATGTCTCACGCTCCCTTGAACCACTCGCAATTTGAGCCCAATGAATCCTGGCATTGTCATCTTGGAATATGCCCATGCCATCAAGGAAGAAAGAAAAAAAAAATCTATTGATGGAAAAACCTGGTCATTCAGTATATTCAGGTAGTTAGCAGACTTTGTTTTTTGGGTACATAATGTTGCCAAACCTAAACCTCACCAACTGAAGGAACCCCAGATCATAACACTGGCACTGGGCATGGTGGGCGCACCAGTTCAGCCTTCCTTTTACCCTGTTGTGCCATTCACTCTGCACAGGGTAAATCTGGACTCAGATCACGTGACCCTTTTCTATTGCTCCAGAGTCCAATGCAAATTAAAGGCTTGTTTTTACCCCGATTAGCCTCACTGAGTGCTTTTCTTAAGGCTACACAGATGTTTAGTCCCAATCCTTTGCATTCTCTTCACATGATGCATGGGGAAATGCTCTTTCACATTTAAGCATGACCATGAGTTCTTCTGTTGATTTTGTTTTTTGGATTTAATTTCATCAAGCTTCTAATCAACTCCAGTCAAATATTGACACTTTTTACCCTGACCATTTCTTCATGGAAGATTATGGTTTACCACTCTCCTTTCAGGTTTTAATAGCATGTTGGACAGTTCTTAACCTAACTTAAGTAGTTTCATCAATCTCTCTAGTTGTTTTCTTTGCTTGACATAGGCAAATAATTTGACCCTTCTGAAATAGAGCAACAACTTTTCTTCGACCATGGGACGTGTCTTCTGACATGGTCGTTTAAGAAATGAGAAGGTTTAATAACCTGTTGCCAGCTGAAACATATTAATCGCTGCTGTAATTATCCAGTAGAAGACCGTTACCCATTCGCTTAGTTAAATCCAAATGGTGACTTTTTTTTGGGATAGGCAGTGTGTATAT
Source organism: Etroplus canarensis (assembly GCA_015106775.1). Lineage (NCBI taxonomy): Eukaryota > Metazoa > Chordata > Actinopteri > Cichliformes > Cichlidae > Etroplus > Etroplus canarensis. Next base: position 4,342 of record VUQH01037405.1, on the reverse strand, counting down.
GATAAAATCAGAACTTAAACTTATACTCACAGGTAAGTGTTCTAGTAGGGACGTGACACTCTCAGAGACATAGATTATATTCCCATCAGTCATAATGGCAAGGAAAAATCCATCTAATGCCTAGTAAGGACAAAGAGTTACATATAAATTCACATTTATTTTTGCAAGGTAGCAAAAGGAATGAAAGTAGAAAAATTGCCTCACCTCTAACATCAGCTGAGTGAACTCTTCATTACTAAGAAAAGGAGGTTTCCAGTCTTGTCTGATCTCAGCTGACTCTGACTTAGCAGCGATTTCTGATAAAGCAGACATAAAACATGTGACTTACAACTGTCTGAATTTTAAAGGGGACCTATTATGCCTTCCCATATTTACTGTCACATAATGGTGAAATCTCATAGTAAACATGGCCTGTTTTAAATAAAGAGGTCAGTAATCCCTGTAAGCCAAAAGCTCAGGTTTCAAAGTTTTTCTACTGTTGGCTTTGTAAGGGAGCAATAAGAGCAGATATCCCCTATATGGTCATCTCAGGCTCACAGAAGCCCCACCCACCTGCTGTTCAAACCTTCTGTTTGCAAGCGGGAGCGAAACAGAAGAAAGCTGGCTTAAAGTGAGGGGGAAGGGAACCAAAACAGCTTGTTCTAAACAGAGGATGAGCTCAAAGGGTCCTCCAAGACCCAGTATAAGATAAATTTGTATTATTTTGAACAGCGAATCATGCAGACCTACTCTAGTAAAGACCAAAAATAAAAATACTGAGTTGCCTTCTGGTGGTTATTAGTTTCTCACCTTTGTGTTTGTGCAGGAAATCGATGCTTTTCTGCAAAATAGTGGACTTGTCCATCTTTCGGGTATTACCCGGCAGCATTGTACCCAGCTCCTTGATGAGGACATTGAACTGGTCTCTGCGCTTCTTCTCAGACTTGTTTCGGGACACGCTGGTTATTTAGAAGAACAAGTATTCTCTTTATTAACACATTGGCTTTTGAGCTAGACCCTTAGCTGCACCAAATTTAGACAACATCCACCAGGTCTTAAACAAGAACATGGACAATCTGATGTAACCCTGATGTAACCCTGATGTATTTTGTTTAGGGTGTTTAACTTTACTGAATTTCTTTGATCTGAAAACAAACCATAGTGGTCTTACCGTTTTGCTTTGTCCTTTTCATCTTCTTCCATTAACCCATCAAAGATACTGCTGTCATCCCTGCAAAGTAAACAAACAGTTACAGCAGATCCTTTAATAATTAAACTCCAGTAAAGTTTTTTTGAGCACTTTGATAAGAAAAGTCTCTCCTGATCCTAGAAAATAAAAACACATACAACTCAGGTCCCATAAATCTTTAAATTACTTTTATCTTGATCTACAAAATCAATCAATCAATCAATCAATCAATAGATAGATATACTTTATTGATCCCAAGCTGGGAAATTACAGAAAATGGTAGTGGTGTTGAATAACGCACAACTCAACTATTAAGAAAACCATCACAGTTAAGTAAATGCCTGAGATTTTTGGACTGTTGGCCAGAAAAAGTTTTTGAAACATTCTTCATACCCCATAATCATTAGAAACCAATAATGAAAACAAGCCAAGTGGTTAACTCACTGGTCAATGCTTGATGTCATTTTGTATCCTGTTCAGGGTCGCAGTGTTGGTGAGGGGTCTTTTAATCGTGAGGTAGACATTTGTAAATGAACCTTTGACGAAAAACAACATACATACATAAATTGACAGTGTCACAGCCCCATCAAATTCAAATCAGATGGTAAATAAATCTCACCTTACTGACAGTATAGCCAGTCCTTTGAGAGGGTAAGGAAGGGGCTGCTGTGTGAAAATAGCGTTTGGGTGGGCACTCTCTGATAGGAGCAGGCCTCTGTGAGCCTCGGAGGAGAACCTCTGAAAGTTTCTTCAGTCAGGGGGCAGAAAGATGCTAAAAGGGCTTCACTGTAAGGTGTTTTTCGTCTGCTCAGAATGCAAGTGTGGCACATGGCAGCAACATCTGAGTCTATGGGTGACAAAGACAACATACATAAAGTCAGCTATGTGATGGTATCACTTTACCTTCATTGAAACACTCAAGAACCTGGCCAAATGTGATTGGACATCACAAGAAATTTCATTCCCACATTTAAGCCTGAAAGTTAAAACTATTAAAGACAACCTACTGTGCTTTTACATAGACAGATGGAACTTTATTCATCCAATGCTGGGAAGTTCTCAAAATTCTGGGTTTTACTTATTCTTTTATAAATATGCATACACTGTTATAACAGTGGTTGATCATATTAAAAATACCCAAAGTTTCAAATTATGAGGTGCAAGTGATCCCGATGACACAAAATTTCAGGCTTGAGAGTGCTCTAAACCTTCAAGTAAGGTGCTAATAGGTCCACTTCAGCCACAATTATTTTGGCAACTCCTCCTTTTATTTTAATAACACCAAGTGCAGTTTAATACTTCAAACGCACATTGAGAAGCTCTTTGCCAGTCCCTGGTGTGTTTTGCTAGTGAAGTAGCAGCAGTAGGATGTGTTCCGTCTCCATTACCTATAGCTTCAAACAACTCTATTGGAATGTAGAGAAAACAGCGAGGCTGCTATCGATTACATAAAATTACACTGAATTAAATACTCCATTTCTAACTCCAAATCCCTCATGCAATCTGAATTAAGTATGGGAAAACATGCTCCAACCCAAACTACATTTTAAAAAACTACCTATTAAAGATGTAGAATTACAAGAAAATTTTTGCAGATCTCATGGAAATAGCAGGATTTCGGAATTAATTACTCACTCTTGAGTCATTACTGCTGTAACTTTTTAAGATAACCATAAATACATTGACTTGCTATAGCTAAATGATCAGGCGTATAGACAACCAATCAGAAGTGGGGTTTATTTCATGATACTGTTGAGAACTAAAAAGTTTTCACACAAGAAGTCTGGACAATGTTGGAAAAATTGCATTGTGACATTGTCCGATATTGACACTCCTAGTGCATCCAAGAAAGGCCTTATGCTCAAAACACCAAAAAGCAACAAAATCCTTATCTGTGAGGTTTTTGGTGTGTGCAGCAGTCTGTTCTTAAAGATGATGTTTAGCATCCTTATATGTTGAACCTTGGAACAGAAGGAGAGTGTGCAAGGTATTGTGCCAAATGCACTAGTTACTGTCTTCCACATGTAGTTTTCACTGTGCTTGTGGGCACCCTTCTTTCTCAGGATGTATGGACTGACTATTGTAGGCATATACAGCCTCTGTCAGTTCTACAGGGTACATACGGTACCCTACGGTACCTAAAAAAGCAAGTATTGTCAAGTTTTCAGAATTTTGCTATTGAAATATATCACAGGAATCGGTTGTGGTGACATCCCTAACACAGTACACTGTTCTAATGATGAATATTCATGTTGGACATGGCAAATGTTTCAAATAATGAGGTCAGACTATACTGGTAATCCTTTGAACCAGGAATTTAGCCTTTGGGCTACAATGGACACTTGGTTTTCAGGTAGTTTTTTTCTGCTCTTGACTCTGTGTAATTTCACAGACAGCTGACATCCCCAACAAGGTCGTCTCAGGGTACAGTATTTACTGTACAAACAGGGGACCTTTCACATGTGAGGTGATTGTGTAATCACGAGGATAGGAGGAGACAAGCCTAGTCTCAGGAGTCACAAGTCAGTGTACTCATAATGCTGCCTGGATAAATGGGACGTGTAATAACCTTTAATAAATGAAATCACTGTCCCTGTCCCTTACACGTACGCCTTAAAAGTGAAAGGTCCCTGATTCGATTCCAGGTGGGGACACAAGCCCTTTTCACCATGGAGGGTTGTGTCAGGAAGACCATTCAGCACAAAACTTCTGCCAAATTACCAATGTGGATTAATCCACTGTGGAGACCCTTGGAGAGAATACAAGGGAGCAGCCAAAGGTTGATTGCTTTAATAAATTAAATCATGGTTAATATAATTTGACTTTTTTTGACAGGAATTTGCAGAAAAAAAAAAAGCTTCTGTCATGTCAAAGTGAAAAAGATTTACAAACTACACTCAATTAATGAAAAATACCTACACACCTTCTCATTTAATGGTTTCTCTTTATTTTCATGACTATTTACATTATAGATTCTCACTGAAGCCATCAAAACTATGAATGAACACATATGGAATTATGTGTGAAAAAAGTGTGAAATAACTCAAAACATGTTTTATATTTTAGATTCTTCAAAATAGCCACCCTTTGCTTTGATTACTGCTTTGCACACTCTTGGCATTCTCTCCATGAGCTTCATGAGGTAGTCACCTGAAATGGTTTTCACTTCACAGG
>VUQH01037404.1:0-13629 GCA_015106775.1 Etroplus canarensis | reverse complement strand
ACCTGAAATGGTTTTCACTTCACAGGTGTGCCTTGTCAAGGTTCATTTGTGGAATTTCTTGCTTTAATGGGGTTGGGACCATCAGTTGTGTTGTGCAGAAGTCAGGTTGGTTGACAGCCCTGTTTGACAACTGTTAGAATTCATATTATGGCAAGAACCAGTCAGCTAAGTAAAGAGAAACGACAGTCCATCATTACTTTAAGAAATGAAGGTCAGTCAGTCCGGAAAACTGCAAAAACTTTGAATGTGTCCCCAAGTGTAGTTGCAAAAACCGTCAAGTGCTACGACGAAACTGGCTCAATGAGAACCGCTCCAGGAAAGGAAGACCAAGAGTCACCTCTGCTACTGAGGATAAGTTCATCCGAGTCACCAGCCTCAGAAGTCAGGATGGGGTGGACCACAGAGTGAAGGCAAACGGGCCAGCAAGTGCGCAGCATCTTTGGGAACTCCTTCAAGACTGTTGGGAAACCATTTCAGGTGACTACCTCATGAAGCTCATGGAGAGAATGCCAAGAGTGTGCAAAGCAGGAATCAAAGCAAAGGGTGGTTATTTTGAAGAATCTAAAATATAAAACAAGTTTTGAATTATTTCACACTTTTTTCTTCACTACATAATTCCATATGTGTTCATTCATAGTTTTGATGGCTTCAGTGAGAATCTACAATGTAAACAGTCATGAAAATAAAGGAAAACCATTTAATGAGAAAGTGTGACCAAACTGGTAGTGTAGTTGTGTGTCTTTAAGCCCCTGTTACACCTTGACCAATGTATATGTTGATGAATCAGAATTTCTCTTAAACACCAGCATACACAGAACTACGACTGGTTTTTTACATTACGGATGTATACATAACATAACTTATAACTTAACACATAGAACGTTTTAATAACTTGTAGATAACTTAAACCAAAGAATGCTCAGCGTGTTGCTGGCATTCACAACTTATGCATAGCTTGTTGTAGCCTATTCACAGTATCAACATCACTGTCATGGCGAAGAAAAACTCAAACTTGTCATAATTTCACAATTTATTTATGGACAAATACAGGTCCACAATAAAGGGAGCTGATGAAGGCTTTAGCTAATGACACTGAGTGAAAACCAATGAAACTGAGGTTAGCTTCAAACGCACGAAAGGACAAGAATCAAAACCAAACTACGGTTGGTAACACAAGCATGAAGCAACAACACAACGGCTAGCAGCAACACTAAGCTAACAAAGGCTCCAAAGAAATAACCAATCACTGCAAAGGGAAACTAAAGGGGAGGGGCCAAGAGTCAGTGAAACAGGTCCAAACAGAAAATAACACAGGCACTAGTGGCGTGTGAAGCAATGCTTACAGTCTGTGAATTAATAAAAGATTGTACTCCGTCTCAAACCTTGGAGTTACTGCAGGCTGAAAGTCTCATGAAGAATAATATCGAGGAATAATGGCGAAGGAGATCTGAAGGAGACAGAGGAAACTGAACATCTGAGTGACAGCTGAGTCTGTAGATTACTGTCAGCTGGAGGGAACTGCAGGAGTGAGTGAGTGAGTGAGTCCTCGTCGTACTGTGACATATACCAGCGTGCTTCAGCATACTCTTAACTTATACAAAACTTACCAATAACTTATTCCACATACGCCAGCGTATTCGGCAAATTATTCCTACATCGGCGTACACTGGTTAATTCGTCAAGGTGTGACAGGGGCTTTAGCAAAATTAATATTGCTGACCTGTTTTGACTTATTGATACTCTTTAGCTGAGCCCTGTCAGTGTCCTGTCTGACATGAGACTGAATCTTTCTCTCACTCTTATTTCTTATAGCTGTCCAAGCTGCTGGTAAGTCTGAGTAGTGTGTCAGCTGACTAACAACCAAGCAGAATATCCTCCATGTGTCCATGTCTTTGCTATGTGTGTAGACACTACATAGAAACAAGCATTCCATCTTGAGTTTGTCTCTTATCCAGCCTTGTCGTGCCAGCTTCTTTTCACGTGGGTGTTAATTCTGTTAAGTTTTGTATTTTATCCCAGGTTGTTTGGTGTGGCTTCCATTTTTATGTTCAGTTCTTGGTTGGGGAGTTATTTTTAAACTTGCTTCAGATGTTTGAATCCACAGTCAAACTGCTCAGAATAGAGAAAAAACATTCATAGCACTGCTGTAAACCTCCCACTGGTGCTGAGCTGATATTTAAAGAGGCATCTCTTCAGAGCAGCTGTAAAGGTAGTGGAAATGGAGATGGGTACAAACAGGAAGCAACTTTGCAGTGACTCCTCCCCTCTAGGTTTTCTTAAGGTCAGATCTGTTGCAGATATTGTTGCCATTTCATGTTTGTCTTTTGTGTCTGTTGATGTCTTGAGACACTGCCTGTCAAAGTTGCTGTTAATTTTTATTGTATCCATGTACCTAATTGTATAAACTAATTTACATTTAATGCCGGTATTAACTGCAAAAAGTTGGTTGACCACAACTGGTCAAACTGGCTTTAATTTCAGCTTTTGCACTAAATGTAAGTATGAAAATATTGCTGAATTGCTACGTTAAATTTATTAAATTTTGTACCTGAATAAAAGGAGGGATGTAAATATTTACACCACAAATAAAGAGGGTGTGGTTCTCATGCTGCGTTCCTCCTGCATCTGTGTGTGCTGTCAGAGTAAGCATCAGAAACATCAGGCGTTTGAGGCCGAGCTGCACGCCAATGCAGACAGAATCCGTGGAGTGATTGACACCGGTAACGCCCTGATCCAGAGAGGAGCCTGTGCCGGCAGTGAGGATGCAGTCAAGGTATAGTGATCCTGTTTGCATACTGGTAACCAACATTCCCTCTATGCTGCACTCTGCGCGGACTCGCTGTGCGCGGAGGATGTGAGAGCAGTGCATGATTGCGCAAGCGCACAGCTTAGAGGGAACGTTGCTGGTAACCAAATACTAGAGATGAAACGGCATCAAAATTCCATATCAGCACCTTGAGACAACTTTAATATGATGATTTTAATGACCAAAATGACCACTTTTATTATTGTAATCCCAGATATGTTCAGACAGCATTGATGCTGACAGTATTGAAAAAATGCGCTAAGTGATAAAACCTCACAAACCCAGATCTACGTATTTTAGATTGAAGTCAAGATTCCATAAAAAGTGGCTGTAATGTGAAATGTTTTTTTATTTTTAAAGTGGTAAATGGACCGGTACTTGTGTAGCTCTTTTCTACTCAGAGCACTTCACACACATTATTCTATGCCTTTTAAGTGTTTCACATTTACACTCTGATGCATCGGGAGTAATTTGGGGTTCAATGTCTTGCCAAAGGACACTTTGGCATGTGGACTCGAGCAGCCCAGTACTGAACCATGAAAACAGCTGCTCCTGACTTTAAAACTGTATCTGACAGAACTGATCACTTTTAGCTTCAAATTAATATAAAATCATGTTAAAATTCAGCTTTTTTTCAAGCCTTGCTTGTCTGTTTCTTAGGCACGCCTCAGCGCTCTGGATGAGCAGTGGCAGTTCCTCGTCAACAAATCTGCAGAGAAGAGCCAGAAACTCAAAGAGGCCAACAAGCAGCAGAACTTCAATACTGGCATCAAGGACTTTGACTTCTGGCTCTCTGAGGTGAGAGCCAACGTGCCAGATAGAAATTGTGATAATGGAAATTAGATAGTCTTTAAGATTGATGCATGGTGTTATTTCTCAGGTGGAAGCCCTTCTCGCCTCTGAGGATTATGGCAAAGATCTGGCCTCAGTCAACAACCTGCTGAAGAAACACCAGCTGCTGGAGGCTGATATTTCAGCCCATGAGGTACATGAGCTCATTTTCACAGATGTCTCTGCATGTAGGTCAGGTGCACCTCAGGGAACACCCAGGACCTTATTTCAGGACATTATTCTATTTTAGACTCATGTCACAAATTACAGACTCCCCAGCTGGGGAGCTTAACAGTACAACAACCAAGTGTGATCCCATCAGTCAGAAATGGAACAAAGCCTCTGAGATTCCAGTGTGTTGCTGCCTTTTGTTCCAACCCCTCCAGCATCCACCTGTAGGCTCTGGGGAGATATTTACTCAGTGATGAGAATGCTTAAGTCTGTTGTTTTAATAGAGCAATAACATCAAACATTAGTTGTCTGGACTTGAATATAGTGAAGTACTCTGACCATATCTTCCCCCCTTGCAGGATCGTCTGAAGGATCTCAATGGCCAGGCTGATAGCCTGATGGCCAGCAACGCCTTTGACACCTCGCAGGTGAAGGATAAACGTGATGCTGTCAATGGCCGCTTTGCCAAGATCAAGAGCATGGCAGCTGGTCGTCGCGCTAAACTCAACGAGTCCCACCGTCTGCACCAGTTCTTCAGGGACCTGGATGATGAGGAGTCTTGGATAAAGTAAGAAAGCGACCTATAATCATGTTATCTTCTGTGGAGAATCTCATCTTAAACATGTATAATTTTGCCACTGCCCCACACAGAGAAAAGAAGCTGCTTGTGAGTTCAGAGGACTATGGACGTGATTTGACTGGAGTACAGAATCTGAGGAAGAAACACAAGAGGCTGGAGGCTGAGCTGGGAGCCCATGAACCAGCCATCCAGGTAGAAGACTCATCTGTTTGTTGCTCTTTAAGGTTGACAGTTTGTGTAAAGTGGGCACTGGGGTTTGTTTTCTGGCACGTCAGTGCTCCTGTCAGTGTTTGATCCACACTTTATACAGTACCCATGCCTTTTGCATGTTTGAAGCATTTTTTTATAATATGAAACCAGCTAACACATTTAAAGAACTATTTGAGAAGCTGAAGAGATGGATATCAACCAGGTATGAGCAATATTATTTTTATATTAGTGGTATCTTCTCATATCACTCTCAGAACTAAAGCAATTAAGTATATTTTAACTGTGCAGGATGTGAGTAACTAGCTTTGTGCAGATTATCAGTTCAGTTTGATTCTGAAGCAAACTTATCAGTGGAAATGGATAATAATGTACACTGATTCTTGGTTGCAAGCGCATTTGATGAACCTATTAGGGTTACCGGGATTTCTGCATTGTTTTGTTTTAAAATGTCCCCGATCTTCACCTACTTCACAATTCTAGACAAACACAATCTGACATTTATAACATGCAGTGTTTTAAATACAGACATGAAAAATACGACTGAGCTAAAATAGCTAAACCTCTGCACTAACCACTTCTTCAGAAGCTACTTGGAGTTAAAGAGAGGATCTTGGAAGTGTGGGTTATAATGGTACCTACCATCAGCAGAGTTCTCACATAAACACATTTTTCACAGCCTCATATTGTGACGGCTCATTTGATTTGCATTATATGTTAACGTGTTTGCAGATTTACAGAAGGCCATTCACAGACATAACTAATCAAACTAAATGATTTCCTCTGTTAACATTATTTAATGTTAACAGAGGATGAAGCAGTGCATTAACCATCATTGTGCCTTTGGTCTTAAACTATGGCTTTAAATATAGTCAACAGAGTATTAGATAATATTTCTAATAACACTAGCTCTCATTGGAGTAAACAGAGAAGTTTGAGTGTGATGTTTACTCTGCCCTTCATCATGAAGGTTGCATTTTTTCTGTTTCCTTATAATTTTAAACATTTTGAAACAGCCATGTGGGCATGTGTGCCAAGCCTAGTAAAATGCACACACCTCCTGACTAAGGTAACAAGTCTGTCCATTCCATCTTCTGACTCACTCTTGACAGTGTTCATTTAAACTGACACTTTTTATTAGAAATATTTAAGTTAAGAAGTCTCATTGTGGACAATGAACAGTCTGGGCATGTAACCACAAAGGTTCCACAAATGGTGGACATTGCAGGAGGCCCACTTCTATGAGAAAATAGCAACAGTCTTGAAAGATCACAACATGAGAACAGCTTACAACCCTTGAGTAGGGTTATATTAACACAGAAATCCTGGTAATTCCAAAGGAGTCACTAACTGTTTGTTGCAGCTGGAAATCTCCATAATTTGAAGATTTGCATTATTCTGACTATAATAACTCAGCCTGAGCTGTTTGAGTTATTTTTTTCATTTGGTCCACCTTGTGATTTGATCAAAATGCTGTAAAATGCTCGAGGAAATATTGTGGCGTTGTGTGCTTCCAGTCGGTGCTGGACACTGGAAAGAAGCTGTCCGATGATAACACCATTGGTCAGGAAGAGATACAGCAGAGGCTTGCCCAGTTTATTGACCACTGGAAGGAACTTAAGGACTTATCTGGAGCGAGGTATGTTGCCTGGATTATGCAGATTCACCAGACCCACAGATAGAAACAGGTGTGTAACTGTGTGTTTGCTGTCCCAGGGGAAAGAGGCTGGAGGAGTCACTGGAGTACCAGCAGTTTGTGGCGAACGTGGAAGAAGAAGAAGCCTGGATTAATGAGAAGTTGAATTTAGTGGGAAGTGAGGACTATGGAGATACACTAGCAGCAGTGCAGGTGCTTTTCTGTTGCAGACATCCATGTTACATACCACATCTGTTTTACTTTGAACTGTATTAAGGGTTGATGAGGAGTTTTTACCAAGTGTCACTGAAAATGATTGTTTTAAACAGGGCTTACTGAAAAAGCATGAAGCATTTGAGACTGATTTCACCGTACACAGAGACAGAGTGAATGATGTGTGCGCAAACGGAGACGAGCTCATCAAGAAGGTACTGTTACATACACACTAGAGCCACATCTTACATTTATGTGAAGTAGGCTAAAGTTCTTAGTATGATTTTTGTGTGTTTATAACAGAACAATCATCACGTGGATAACATCAGTGCCAAGATGTCGGCTCTGCGAGGAAAAGTGTCTGAGCTTGAGAGGGCAGCGGCACAGAGGAAGGCCAAGCTGGACGAAAACTCTGCCTTCCTCCAGTTTAACTGGAAGGCTGATGTAGTGGAGTCCTGGATCGGTACGGGCACAGAGGCGCAGGCGTACGGGCACAGAGGCGCACGCGCACAGACAGAGGCGCAGGCAGACGGGCACAGAGGCGCACGCGCACAGGCAGACGCGCACAGGCAGACGGGCACAGAGGCGCACGCGTACAGGCAGACGCGCACAGGCAGACGGGCACAGAGGCGCACGCGCAGAAGTCAAATACTGTGTAAAATCAACACTTAAATTCACACTGATGTTGAGCAACTGTGGCTCAGGAGGTACAGCGTGTCATCTTCTAACAGGAAGGGTGGTGGTTTGATTCCTGCCTTCTTCAGTGTACATGCTGAAGCATTATTGGGCAAGACACTGTACCCCAAATTGCTCCTGATGTATCCATCAGAGTGTGAATGTGTGCTTAAAGGCATAGAATAAAGTGCTGTATGAATGGGGGAATGAAGCTTGTAGTAAAAAGTGCTTTGAAGCTCAGTTAGAGCATAAAAGTGCTGTGTAAGCACCAGTTACTGTTTTTGTAATTTTGCCTTTGTACACAAGCACAGTGGATTTTTAAATCAGTCAAGCTGTGATTGAAGTAAAGACTTGAAGCTTTAATTCAAGAGGTTTAAACAAAGGGTGGGGGTGTACATAATCAAAATTTAAAATAAATATCTGCAACTATCCAAAAACTTATGGACAAAACTGTATTGCCTCTGCAGTCATTTTAGTAGTCAACTTGTACTCTTGAGTGCTAACCCTCCAGTGAATAGGACTGTACATTACCCTAAATGTTGATTCTGAATTGACTGTGGGTGTGAATGAAAGGTGGATCATTACATGCATGGTATAAAGTGCTGTATGAATACATGTGTAAAGTGCTTTGAGTGGTCAGAAAGACTTTAATGTTAACCAAATATGAGAGTTTGATAAGTGTTAAAACTGTAATCTGAGTCACTGCACTCAGTTTATTTCCTGTGCCACCATTATTTATGACTGTCTTTGTGCTCAGGTGAGAAAGAAAATAGTCTGAAGACTGACGACTACGGCAGAGACCTGTCCTCTGTGCAGACGCTGCTTACCAAACAGGTATGTCCTCATCCTGAGCAGATCCCTGCTTTTCCTCCACACCATGTTGTTGTTTCCTTTCAGTTGTCATTAGGAACATTGCTATATCAAGGTCAGAAAGTGAAGATCAGCCACAATCCCATCAGATCAGCCCACATCAGCTGATACTCTACTGTTGTAATAAGAATATTTCATATATGCATGCTATTTAAGCTGTTTTTGCTGCTCATCTGCAACCTGCTTTGCAGCTCCTGTTTTCATACTCTGTGATTTAGTCTGTTGTCACTGAGCACACATGATCACAAATGTTTGGACAAGCAGAAGCTCTGAAGACGGATGGTGCTGACAGAACCTCTTCTGTGTCCACAGGAGACGTTTGATGCCGGTCTCCAGGCCTTCCAGCAGGAGGGCATCACCAATATTACAGCTCTAAAGGACCAGTTGCTGGCTGCCAAGCACGTCCAGTCAAAAGCCATTGAAGCTCGTCACGCTGCCCTGATGAAACGCTGGAACCAGCTGCTGTCAAACTCTGCTGCTCGCAAGAAGAAACTCCTGGAGGCCCAGGAGCACTTCAGAAAGGTCAAGTGGTGTCCAAATGTCCCCTCTGATCTGCTGAAGTGGAGCATTTTATCAAGCCTGAAGAAATGCATCAGGAAGATACACTCATTTTTAAATGTTCCTATCGTCTCTGCTCCTTCCCCAGGTTGAAGACTTGTTCCTGACATTTGCCAAGAAGGCGTCAGCCTTTAACAGCTGGTTTGAGAATGCTGAGGAGGACTTGACAGACCCGGTGAGGTGCAACTCTCTAGAGGAGATCAAGGCCCTGCGTGAAGCCCATGAAGCCTTCCGCTCCTCGCTGAGCTCAGCTCAGGCTGACTTCAACCAGCTGGCAGAGCTGGACCAGCAGATCAAGAGCTACCAGGTGGTGTCCAACCCTTACACCTGGTTCACCATGGAGGCCCTGGAGGAGACCTGGAGGAACCTGCAGAAGATCATCAAGGTCTGTAAATACTGTAAATAAAAGAAGTCATTTACAAACACAGGTGCACCTGCGCATCCTGTCTTTATCTGTTGTAGATATTCTCACATGATAAAAACCGTCTCCTCCACACCTATCCAAACATGTCTGAACTGTCCAGACTGACTCATTCCACACTCAGTCCTGCCTTCAGTTTGACTCAAACTCTTTTACAATTAAGATCTTTCTTTGTATGAAAAAACATCGCTCCTCTGTTAACTGAGAACACAAATGTACATGTGCAGACTGCCAGACCAAGCAGTTTCCCTGTGGGATTAATAAAGCATTGTGATTCTTTGCACATGTCCATCTTAAGTAAAGCTATGTGTTCAGTGTGGTTTAACTCTTCTTGTGTTCTCTGTAAATGTGTGTAGGAGCGTGAGCTGGAGCTGCAGAAGGAGCAGAGGAGGCAGGAGGAGAACGACAAGCTGCGTCAGGAGTTTGCACAGCATGCTAATGCCTTTCACCAGTGGCTACAGGAGACCAGGTAGATCCAGCCGTGTGACCCAGACTTTTTATGTTTGCTAGGAGGCTGGCAGTAGTCAGTATTGTTGTGTGTTTAGAAGACCAGAAATCTCAGTTATATTAGGACCCTCAGCTTCACACACACTTTAACACACTCCTGGTTGTGTGTGTGTGTGTGTGTGTTAAAGTGTGTGTGAAGGTGCTCTCTGCAGTGTGGAGCATGTTCACCTGTGACGTGTTGGCTCACAGTTAAACACGTCAGTTTTCAGAGGCGAGCCATCAAATTCTCAGCACTGTCCACACCGTGTTTAGCATGCTGTTTGCCATGATGGTGTATCGTCACTTCATGTTGTTAACGTGTATTTCTCTCTCTCTCTCTCTCTCCCTCCTTCTTTGTCGCTGCTTCCTCGCTGGTGCTTGGGATCACTGTGCTAATCAGGACATATCTTCTGGATGGGTTAATATCACCTTCTCTTCTTATGATTAAGTGTGTGTGTGTGTGTGTGTGTGTGTGAGAAAGTGTGTAGACTGTTAAAGTAAAAGTTTATCTTGAAGGTGGGTGTTAAAAATGATCACCCTGCTTTCCTCTTTGGTGTAGATGTATGTTTTTCAGGAATATTCCCATTTTGTTTTCCCTCTGTTTCTGTGTCTGATGTTTAATCTCTGGTCCTCCCTCCCCTGTCCTTTCTCTTAATAGCATAGCATATCGCCGGGTTATCTGTGTCTATCAGTACCAAGTTGCTGATGATCTTTCTGGAAGGTCAACCTCTTTCAAGCTTTGCTCTTGTTTCTTTTGCTTTCTCTGACCCACACAGTGGCCTCAGGGCTGTGCCCTCATACACTGAAGTCTAAAAATCCACCATGTTGAGCCACAGTGTGCTCAGCACCTCCCTTCTGCACTAACGCTCTGAGCAACAGGCTGCCTTCAGCTCTGCTTTCTACCAGTGGATTGGCCAATTATCACTGTTTCCTGCCTTCATTAGGGATGGAAACTGCAAAATGGTTCCACTGTGTGTAAATCACGGACTGCCACAACATTAAAATGACCGCGCCATATTGTGTGTGTGTGCCCAGAGTGTGGACAAAACACCTCTTGCGTGTGCAGTGTTGTCTGAGATCAACCAGACTGGCTGAAAAATTATGCCAACGTTAAGTGCAAAAAAAACTGCAGTTTCTCTTGTGGCCACTAGAGGCTGTCTCCAAAAGCGAGTCTCATGATTTCACAGCAGAGAGGAGCATGTTTGCCACCTGCTTCATGAATAGGTTTCTCCTTCATAACAGCTGCATAAGGCTGAGGCTTGGGCTGCGGCCACGTTGATTGACAGGCATCTGTAGTTAGATTTAGTAGTTAGACTTCAGTTCTGCTCATTCAAATTTTCGTCATTCACTTCTGGGGACACATTGTCCTGCTGAGGGACACTTAGTTTCTGCTCACCGTTGTCACCCTCATGAACAGTGGCATAAGTGACGCCACAGCTGCTGGTACCCCACACTTTGACGGTTTGACTTGATGTTTTCTAACCTGGTGCACAGCTGGCTTGAAGACACGAGTGTATGATGGTGTCATTCAGGAGAAAGCTGCAGCCAGTGCGATGGTACTCCAGCACCAGTGTAAACTGTGAAGGCATCGCAGCTGGCGTGTGACCATGCCGAGGCTGCAGGCCTCTTCTTGGTCTACAACACTTTTCCAAGAGGGTCATACGTGTCCAATTAACATTCAGCTGAATTTCCCTGCAGTGATGGTCTCTGGTTTTAATGTTGTGGCTGGTGAATGATTATGCACATTTGGAGGTGAAAGTTTCCTGTAATTTGGTATAATGGGGTTAATTTTCCTGAATTTAAATAGTGACTTAAGGGCCCCTTCACTTTCTCACATTCACCTGCTAATAACTCCTGTGTGCTGTAGCCCTAACCCTGCATGGTCTGGGTTATCATTAGGTTCATGGCATGAAGGCTGCTCTGCTCTGTGGTAGTAAAGCCAGTGTGAAGGCTCTACTTTCAAATGTTAACGCAACAATTTTATCACAATACTGTAGTGACAGCCCAAATTATAACAGTTTGGATCTGCAAACCCTGTTTGATTCATAGCTTGGAAGGGTTTTTGTGGGACACTGGATGTAGAATAGAAAGTGTGTGAGCCTGTTAACAGTGTGTGCTACTTTGTTTCTAATGAGTTCTTGTTGGTGTCAGGTCCTGTATGGTGGAAGAGTCCGGTACATTGGAGTCCCAGCTGGAAGCCACCAAGGTAAATACTGCTTTTTAGAAGTCATTAAACATCAAGTGATGAGTGTCTTCAAGCTGTACTGATGCAGCCACACGTATGAGAACAGGCCTTGGCCCCTGCGTTTCAGGCTTCAAAGCACTCTCATTCACTTTATGCAAGGTGACATCATGCATTGCCAAACTGAAAGATGGATCAAGAAAAGCTGATAAAAGTGGCAACAAACTTAACGGATCCGTCACTTTGCTCGTGGTAAAAGTTGAGAAGCTACAGCCAATCAGTTAATGAAAATATCCTGAAGGAGCAAGCTAGGCCTGCTCAGCCCATCATACAGCGTCAAAACAAAGGGCAACTTTATCACTGCAATGAGCAATCACACAGTGGTCTGACAGCCTGGTTACTAACAGGCAGCCATCTAACAGCTGCTCGCCTGGTGAGTGACTGGTCATTGTCACTGTGATGATCACACCTGCGAAGATCAAGTGCACCAGTCATCAAGCATTGAAGCGCGGCATGAATCCCACCTAACTCCTGCTTCTTAAGAATTAGTTTGCTATAAATAGATTAAAATCAGAAAGGACAACACTGTTACCTGTAAGAACTATGTTTTGTTGCAGCATTAGAATTGAAAATATCAAGAATAAAAATGATGATTATGAAGGGTTATTGCGTGCGTGCGTGCGTGCGTGTGTGTGTGTGTGTAGCGTAAGCACCAGGAAATCCGTGCTATGCGCAGCCAGCTGAAGAAAATTGAAGACTTGGGTGCAGCTATGGAGGAAGCGCTGATCTTGGATAATAAGTACACAGAGCACAGCACAGTGGGCCTGGCACAGCAGTGGGACCAACTGGACCAACTGGGAATGAGGATGCAGCACAACCTGGAGCAACAGATACAGGCCAGGTACACAGGCCAGCAGTAACTTCATGTCACTGACATGATGTGAAATTTAATAGACCTTTTAGGATGAACTGCTTTGCTGCTGCTTTACGCTCATGTTGCTCCTTCCTCTTTCAGAAATACAACTGGAGTGACAGAGGAGGCTCTGAAGGAGTTCAGCATGATGTTCAAGTAAGTGTTTCTCTCTTGACTCCATCAGGACTTGGCTGTGTGTTTGGTTTAAGTCAGATCCTCATCTTCATTCATTTCTTTGTAGACACTTCGACAAAGAGAAGTCAGGACGTCTGAACCACCAGGAGTTCAAGTCATGTCTGCGCTCACTGGGCTACGACCTGCCCATGGTGGAAGAAGGAGAACCTGATCCTGAGTTTGAGGCTATACTCGACACTGTGGATCCTAACAGGTCTGTCATAGTGTAGGATTTGGTTCAGTAGAGCTTTATCACAGTCCACATTCATTTGCTTGTATCATTTTGGAAATTTAAGTTACTGGTGTTTTATAAGACAGTACACTACTGTTGGCCAAAGACCAAGGAGGGGGAGAGGGGGAAAGTGTGTTTGGAGAGAGAGAAGGAAAGGGAGGAGGGACTTTAAATGTAGAGACTATGACTGCTGATATGATGGAGAGAAGGAAGGTAGATATATTGTGTGTGCAAGAAACCAGGTGGAGGGGAAGCAAGGCCAGGAACATCGGAGGTGGATTCAAACTGTTCTACTATGGTGTAGGTAGGAAGAGAAATGGAGTAGGGGTCATCTTGAAGGAAGAGTATGTGAAGAGTGTTCTGGAGGTGAAGAGAGTGTCAGACAGAATGATGACTTTGAAGCTGGAAACTGAAGGTGTGATGCTGAATGTTGTTAGTGCATATGTCCCACAAGTTGGATGCAAGTTAGAAGTGAAGGGAACAGAGGGGATGAGGAGGTGTTGGGTAGGTATGGTGTTAAGGAGAGGAATGTGGAGGGACAGATGGTAGTGGATTTAGCAAAAAGTGTCAGGTCCTCTGCCTGTGTAGGAGTCTCTCTCTCTCTCTCTCTCTCTGTCTGTCCTGGTGGGATTATTAATATTATCAATCAGTTCCAGGTGCAGAATTATGTGGGC
>VUQH01037403.1:0-10045 GCA_015106775.1 Etroplus canarensis | reverse complement strand
AGTTTTTACGCTGGATGCCCTTCCTGACGCAACCCTCACCATTTACCCGGGCTTGGGACCGGCACTAGGACTACACTGGCTTGTGGGCCCCTGTGGCTGGTTTTGGGCCCCTGTGGCCGGTTTTTGTGTGTGTATTGTTGTATTCTATAACTACTTAAACATTTCTTTTTCTCGCATACATTGCGTATATTTAATTGATGTTCTCATTTAGAGCTCCTGCAGTGGAACCATTCAAAACGAGTAAAGACTTCTTCATAGTAGCAAGCGGCAGAGACACAAAGGATAGAGCTGTCAGAGTGCTGGGCATCTGGGCTACTGTGGGGTGTCCTGGCGGGACAGGTGACTGTGAGGGCAGCGAGCCAAAACGAGGCACTGGCTGGCCAGGTCTGTGGGAGGATGGGGAACCAGCTAATTAGTTCTGCAGCTAACATCAAAGCACCTGTGTCAGTTATGCTAACAGTTAGGATATAAGCAGGAAGAATATGACCAGGAAATCTCTGAACCAGACAGGATTTCGTGCATTACTGGGAGTTTTGGTACCACTTCACATTTGAGTGAAATAATCCTTTAACTGAATGTAACTGAGCCATAAAATAAAAGACTAATACTTCATTGTCCCCAAGAGGAAACATGACAGCTGGGACTGGCTCCGTCCTCCCAGCAGTCCTGAATTAATTGGATGGGTGGACGGCACAGAGATGTGGTAGTTAGCACTGTCGTCTCACACGAAGAGGGTTTCTGGTTCGAACCCCAGCTGGGGTAGAGTCAACATGCTCTTCCTGCATGGGCCCTCCCTGGGATTTCCAGTCCAAAGAGGTTAATTGATGATTCTAAATTGGTCAAGGTATGAGGCAGCTGGTCCACAGTGCTTCGCGTAGTCAATGAGACTAGAGAAGTAGATTGCAAAAATATAGCACCTCATACTGTACACATGCGCATGACTACACTGTACACACAGATCCTGCATGTTTAAAACATAGCATGTTTACTGAAATGAAGCCAAAAATAACATGCAACATAAATTAGGTATCCCAGTTAAATAAAACATAAAATATTACATTCAGTATTCCTCACAGGTTTATATGGCTTAAATAAACAAGTTTGCAAATGAGGCAATGACTACAAGTTAGATATCTGAATAAATTAGGCTGAACTATACTGCGGGTTAAAATAAACAACTATGCAAATGATGGATTTAAATCATACAGGTTCTTTGTTCCGCAGTCTTACAGAGGTACAGTAGGAACAAAGGAGAGCTGGAGATGGTTGGATTTGCATTTATTGACTCTGCAATTTATTTCAGAAGGTAAGAGTTCATACGCTGTATATAAAAAATATGAAGGGTCTATTATTTTATTTCCGTGGGCTTGTCTAATTAACATATAATAATATAAGTTTTGTGATGCAAAAAACAGAAAGAAAAAAGTTGGAAGGCATTACCACCAACTGTTTAACTCCCTGATGAAGCCTTGTATGCTGAAGCATGTCGGTTTGTCATGAAGAACTGATTCACACAGTGTCACCTACTTAAACTCTGGGATGTTTTTTTGTATGCTGTAATCTGAGGTGCTGCTAATTTGTTGTTTCTGAGGTTGGTGACCCTCATAAATAAACTCCTCTTTAGCAGAGGGAGCTCTGGGGTGCTTCTATGGGTGGCACAGTGGTGTGGTGGTCAGCACTGTCATCTCCTTTCCAGGAAGAAAAAACCTACTTCAGTAATTACAAACCAACACATTTTTTAAATTGTTGTGTACGCACACTTTAACATGCAAAACACACAGCAGAAACAGTAACATGCAGTGATGCAGTGTATTTAAAAGTGGTGCAGAACAAGGCAGCCCATTACAGGCACCAAGAAGCACGATGGGGGGGGTTGGTGCCTTGCTTAAGGGCACCTTGGCAGAGCTCAGGGCAGGATGAACCAACGCCTTCTCTCATATCTATGGGTCCAGGTTGGGGTCTTGAGTAGGTCACCAGCTCCAGGCAAGTCTCAGCAATCTTCTGGTTCCCAACCAAACCTCCAACAGATTGAGCCACTGCCTTTTGAATTGGCCACTCATGCCTTCCCTGTGCCTGCATGGGTTCTCTCTGGGTGCCCTGACTTCCTCTCATAGAACAAAGATATGCTTGGTTAAGTTATTTGGTGATTCCAAAGTGGCTAACCATGTGAAACGTGGATGTTAGCCCTGGTAATTGGTGGCCTGCCCAGGGTATATCTAGTCTCTCGCCCTCTGACAGCTGTGACAGCCACACAGTTGGGCCCACAGCTATAACAGCTTCCGCTTTTGTGGAAAGGCTTTCAACAAGATTTTGAAGTGTGTTCGTGGGAATTTTTGCCCGTTTATCCAGAAGAGCATTTGTGAGGTCTGACATTGATGTTGGATGAGAGGGCCTGGCTCGCAATCTCCATTCAAATTCCTCCCAAAGGTATTTGATAGGGTTGGGATCAAGGCTCTGTGCAGGCCAGTCAAGTTCTTCCACGCCAATCATGAGTTCCTCAAGCTGTTTCCACAAAGTTGGAAGCATAGAATTGTCCAAAATGTCTTGGTGAACCGAAGCATTAGGATTTCCCTTCACTTGAGCTGAGGGACCCAGGCCACCCACAGAAAAACAACCCCACAGCATTATCCCTCCTGCACCAAACTTTACAGCTGGGACAACGCAGTCAGGCAGGGTGGTTCTCCTGCCAAACTCAGACTTGTCCATCAGACTCCCAGAAAGAAAAGAGTGATTCATAATTTCACTCACATTTCCACTGCTCCATAGTCCAGTGGTGACATGCTTTACACCACTCAGTCTGATGCTTGGTGATGTTAGGCTTGCATGCAGCTGCATGCATTAAACCCATGCCACGAAGCACCAGACACACAGTTTTTGTGCAGATGTTAATTCCAGTGGTGCTTTGGAACTCTGCAGTTAATGAGTCAGTAGAGTGTTGGCTACTTTAATACGCTGTGGGCACTCGACAGGTTGCTCTGTTGGATCTGCCACTTCCTGGCTGAGCTGCTGTGGGTCCTTCCACTTTGCAATAATACTTCTTACAGTTTTTTTGTTTTTTTATATCTAGGAAGTGAAAAAAAATGCTAGGTGCTAACAAGTCATGACTGACTTGTTAGCACCCTATTACACTATGGCACTGGAACTCAGTGAGCTCTTTATACACCTGGTATAATGAGACTTAATGAAACAGCTGAATTCAATGATTACAAGGTCTGGCCAAATACTTTTGTCCAATAACTGTATCTACCCGATCCACCCACCACTTTTCATCAGGTCCTTGTGTCAGCCGTTGTGTTTGTCAGACATTCTCCGCTCACTGTTACTTTACTCATTCCGCGTGCCTTCTTCATGCTAACCGGCTCCTTCTCTGTGCCTTGATCTTCCGTGTGCGCCAGCCTGCTACCCTGCTGGTTAACAACCTGGGTGCCAGCTCATCTGATTCCCCTGCCACTCTCTGAGTCTTCGCTGCTCCTCTGCTCTGCCACAGATCTGCCTCCTCAGATGTCTCTTCACATCATTTCCATTTCAGACAATTTTTATTGTTGCAATAAAATCCTTAAAACTGACCCCTGAGTCTGTATTCTAAGTCCACTCATTGCCAAAAAACAAAAAAAACAAAAAAAAAACCCAAGAAGAAGAAAAAACACTACAATACAAACGCTGGTGCTCGCTGGATGCCAGCTGTAGTTATGATATTCCACTGTTTAATGTTTTACTTGAGACACCTGTTGCAGGGCTTAAACTCCTCCAGTCATGCTCTCAGATTTTGACATGGCGACATTTCAGATTTGAGAGTAGATGTCTGCTGGTAATTAACACCACTGGTATCCACGCTTTTTATCAAAGTGCTTGTATACATAGATTTTGCTCAAAAAGGCCTTGAAAGTCCAGAGCATGAACATGAATAGTAATTATATGTAATTTGTAACACTTCAATATTGAAGCAATTCATACAATCATGATATTAAAGCATGATCATTATGTGTTTCCTGTCGCATTTTTAATTCG
This sequence comes from Etroplus canarensis, assembly GCA_015106775.1. Lineage (NCBI taxonomy): Eukaryota > Metazoa > Chordata > Actinopteri > Cichliformes > Cichlidae > Etroplus > Etroplus canarensis. The sequence continues at coordinate 6,037 of VUQH01037403.1, read as the reverse complement.
TTATAGTTACAGTACACACTCATAACTCTTTCCTCCCATTATCCTTCCATTTGTTCTGTCATGCCGGTCATTTCCTGTGCCTAATGTCAGATTGCAGAATAGCTGCTATAATTACATCACACAGTTTCCCCACTGCTTTTGGAAAATGTGATTTTGTGGTTTTAGAGAAATCTGATAAAACCACACATTCAGGACTAGCCTTAAAATATCAGCCACACGTGGGCACTCGCCGTACTGCTGCGGGCGTGGTTGCGTTGCTGGACTGTGTCATGCAAGCGAACAGGCCGGCAGCTCATAATTTAATGTCTCCATCATGTGAGCCCACATTTCTGCCAGTACGTTTACGTTACAGCAAATGTGTATATTGTCCCCATTTAGAAATCAGTGTCCCATTCTTAATTCCTGCCTATTTCTGACATTTGTGTTGGAGATCGGTTTGTAAGTGTCTGCTAACAGACACAACTTAGAAGAAATCCGATCTTGTACCGCAAATGATTTAAAAAAAAAAAAAATGCTTGTTATCAAAAAGACTAACTAAATACAGGCTTCCCCCCACTCAATCTGCTTACTTCATGTTCCCATTTGTGTATCTTGGCCAAATGCGAGATGGTTGCACAATTGTGTGGCTGGAGCGAAAGCAAGCACATAGGCTCAACAGTCCTGCTATCACGTGAACAGCCAAGTTCAGTTTCTGTACATTTTCTTGAAACATTCTTTTTCTTTAGTCCTGTTTGTACATCCAGATGCAAACATGAGTAATTATTGTTTATTTGTGGAGCTAAGGGAAGTGGTTAATTATGCTGTCAGCTTCTTCCTACTGAAAACTGATATACCGGCTTTGGGTCTTGATGGAGTGCTGAGAAATAAAACCCCAGTTAATCATACACCAAGTGGCATGTTCACAATCTGTCTGCCTACACACTCACTGATCCTCCTGATAAATACACAGCTTACAACAACCACGAGTGTGCCACGGTCGATGCAGTCCTATCAACATCTTAAAATTAAACAAATAAATAATTCCTGAAAGCCCTAAAACACTTCACATTGCTTAACATTACAAGTGAAGAAGGTCTTTCAAAGTTATTCTTTGGCTGTTGTTTCGCTCATTTTCAGTCTACTCCTTGTACCTGACCATTTAAAGAGGAGGGATTTTTTTATTCAGCCAAGACAAAGTCATGTCATTAAAAAAAATACATCAAAGACCTAACAGATGATCTGAGAGATGCATCTGGCCCTTTAGTTGAGCCTTCTACAGTCTGACTCCTCAGAAATAGTCTCAGTAGAAGGATAGCTGAAAATCAGTGGCAACGGGAATTTTGGCATGATGACTCCAAATTCAAAATTTTGATTGTTATCAAGTCCAGAGGAAGTCAGGAGTGAAGTAAGACAGTGAGTGTCTAAAGCCATCTGTAAGACATTGGTGGAGGTTCTGTCATGGTCTGGGGGATCGTGTCAAAACTGATGGAATCCTAAAAGCAGAAACCTACCTTGAGATTTTACTCAACCATGCAATAACATCTGGAAGGTGTTTGATTGGGAATGATTTTATTTTTTAGCACGACAATTATGCCAAACACCCTGCCAGTGCCGTAAAAGCCTACCTGGATAGAAAAGCACACAACACTATCAGTCACGGACTGCCCTCTCCAGTACCTCCACAGGGTCTAAGCGGTGTGGGATCATCAGAGAACAGAGTGAAAGGCAGCCAACAGCCAAAGAAGAGCTTTGGAGATTTGGAATATCCTTCATGAAGCTTGGAGAGCTGTTCCTGAATACCACTTAAAGACATGACAAGAATGCTTGCCTGGCAGAGTTCAAGCTGTGTTGGAGAATAAAGGAGCTCATACCAAATATTGACTTTATGCTGCTTACATTCTACAAACTCTGTTTTTGCCGCATGTCCTGTATTTACACTGATGTTTGCGCATGTTTCAATAAATCATTGCACCTGTTTACCATTCTGATGTACTGTATTTGTACTGAATTTCCATTTTTGTTTGCACAGTTCAATAAGTTATTCCATCTGTTTTCCATTTTCCAAGCAAAATATAAAGACATCATGTTGGCCCAAGACTTTTGCGCATCACTGCATTTTGGATTGCATGAGCTTGTGACATTATGTTTTGTCCTGCTGGAAGATAAGCACACCGTGGTCATTTAGGGATGGATGGACTTGATCAGCAACAATAGGCTGTGGTGTCTAAACCATGTTTATCTGGTAATGAGGAACTCAAAGTGTTAAACCACCACCATCTGCTTGAACTGCTTGAAAGACAGATCACTATTTTCATGTTCTGACCCTATCAGCAAAAACTGACACTCATTAGACCAGGAAACATTTTCATCCAGTTTTGGAGAGCTGTTACAAACTCTTTTTTTTCTGTCCAAAGCTAGCAGGAGTTGCACCCAGTGTGGTCTCCTATTGCTGTGGCCCAGCTGCGTCAAGGTTTGCCATGTTGTGCATTCATAGACACTCTTCTGCATACCTTGGCTGTAGCGAGTGGTTAGTTGAGTTCCTGTTGCCCTCCTATCAGCTCAAAGCAGTCTGACCATTCTCCTCTGACCTCTGGCATCAACAAGGCATTTTTGCCCAAAGAACTGCTGCTCACTGAATATTTTTGATATTTCGGACAACTCTCTGGAATGTGGGAAAGGCCCAGTAGATCAGCAGTGTCTGAAATATTCAGACCAGCCCATCTAGCACCAACAAACATGTCACGTTCAAAGTCAGCTGAATCAATTTTCTTCCCCATTCTGATGCTCAGTTTGAACTTCAGCCGGTCATCTTAGTCATGTTTACATATCTACATGCATTAAGTTACTGCCATGTTATTGGCTGATTAGACTTTTACATTTATGAACAGGTATATCTATGGAGTGGCCAATTTTTTTGCTGAAATCTGATTTTTTTTTTTTTTTGCGTGGTCGTTCACATTATAATTTGAATGCGACCGCCATCAGACTCCAGGGTGAACAGTCTCTGGCCCTGAAATGACGTGCATGCACTGAAGAAGGCGTGATGTCACACACTGCACGCTGTGTTTATGGAAGTAACTATGGAGGGTACACATGTCAGAGTGTGAGTAAAACCTCACTTTCTTTCCACCGACTAGCGCCATCAACGCTGTCTGTCATGCTTTTTTTGTGCATTGTTGACATTTAAGCTTGGGGCATCTTACCTCCTTCGGTGCAGAATTGAGACGTCTGCCCCACCTCAATGACATCAGTGTCGGATGAAATGCAACCTGACCGTTCAGACAAAAACATCAGATTTAGGACCACATATGAAAGTGGCCTGAATCCAATTTGAAAAAATCAGATCTGTGCTGTTCAGACTGTCATAAAAAATCAGATCTGGGACACATATGCAGAAAAAAGTCAGATTGAGGCCACTTTTGCCTGCATTGTGAACACAGCCTAAGACCGGATTCCTTGCACATTCTCAAGAATTCTGTGCTTCTCAATATCTGCGCATTGTAAATAAAGTCTGTCTCAGTGTGCTTTTGAGTCCACAGCAAACTCTGACAAATTTGCCTAAATCCTTAATAGTGTTCTTGACCCGGCAAGATATTCTGAAAGGAGTTTTTTGTTAATCAAGGAAAGAACTAACAAGGGGGAGTCAGGGGTAGCTGTGGCACCAAGCAGCAGCAGCACAGCTTTCATCTGAAGAGTGTGCACACAGAAAAATGATGAAAAATGATGAAAAATAGTGACTTACATTCACTGCCATGAGTAAAGGGAATTTTGTCTATATGTTGCATCTTTTCAGTGTCGCAATGGTTTTGAGCTACCTGACTAGCTCACGGGATTGAGCCACTTTCTTTTTCATTTAATAACAGTTCACTCGTATGGAAATGGAACCCAGATGGTACAAAATTGCATTTTTATAAGGCTGGATGGATGATGGACAGGCAAAGGAAAAAATAAAACTATGCAGTTTTATCCCAAAGTTTAGTCACAGCATCTTTTTGGTAATAAGGGGCAGTCTGGGATGCAGGAATAATAAACCGCAGTTGGTGGTGGTAGCGATCACACAAGTAGATGACATTGGTCTGAACAAGGGATTTCATTCAGCACAGTAAAAGCTGGACAGGCATTAAATTAGTTTTACAGATATTTTTATATGGCTGTGGTCAGAAAGGCACCTCTGTTACATCAGCAGGGGAAACACAAATAAATTATATCTGATACTAAGTCATACACCAGCCTAATATATGAGTCTGATTCTGGTATCAGTTCATCTCTCCAATTTTTTTTTTTTTTCATTGTGGTTTTTTTTTTCTTTCCAGTAAATTTTTTGCAAAACACACAACTGCCTCACACAGAAAGTCTAATAAGGCAACACGGAACCCAGACATCAGTCATCAGTGCAGAAATCCACACATGCAGCTACAGCTAAACAGTCCCCATATCTCCAAAGAAACACCTTATTCCTCTCTTTTGTTTTGCTTTTCCATTACTCTCACCTGGTGCACAGAGTACGGCTTTTACACAAGAAACTAATCTTTTAGCCTCTGGAACACAAACATTATCTTGATACATCCTCTATTCCACAAGACGCACACATATAATTTGTGATGCCCTTATGTGGACCTTGAAATTCTGGCCCAAAGTCAAGTGCTGTTGTGTGTGACCAGCATAATACCGCGACTGCTTTGCTTATTTACTCTATTTCCAACAGGTAAGCATCTAATACTTGCTGCCTGGGTATAATTAATAACACAGCAAATGAAGGTGAAGCAGTTATGCAGAGTGTTTTCTTTTTTCCTCTGCATTGCGCTCAGCTTTGCCTACGCAGTGCTTTCCCCAGCTTCATCTTCACCGTCCAGCCTGACAGTATTGGTAATTGTGCGTTATGGTTTTGGCACGGGTTACTGTTTAGTATACAGGAGCCATCACAAAGACTTGATACTCCTTAATGCCTCTGCTATTAAGAACCAAATCACATTGCAAACACTTCATTAAACAGCCTGAGGCGCTGTCATTGTTTAATGACATATCGATGAGTGTGTTCAGTGGACAACAGTACTCTCTCCTTTTTCCCTGAACCCCCTCCCCCCGGGGGCGTCATCTGTCACTCCATCTCCTGCTAATCATTGTCTCCAGAGAATGCTGCAGTAGCCCCACCGGTGACAAGGTGCATTAAAAATGTAGCGCTGTTATCTCTGCTGGGCCATTCATTAATTTTGCATGGTTTGGAGAGGTCTTCGACAGCGTCCGAGCCACAGGGCTTATTGTCCTCAGTAAACAAGGACTGTGGTCTTGTCATCAGACATAATAACACAAAGACCTTAGAGCGTCACTAATTATGTGGACAATGGATTAAATTACTTCATTTAATGAGAACGGCGGAGTCAGAGTGACAGGTCTACATAAAAATTACCTCTCAATTCTTCAGTTTTCCTCGGCTCAGCCAAGCTGTTTCGCTTCTTTCAGCTGTCCTGCTGCTGAATGGCCCTCTTTCTAGCAGGAGCAGCTTATCAGAACCCAAACAGGAGAAAACGAGACTGAGTGCTAGCCTGGGTTTGTGAAGGCCCCGGATGAATGCTAATATGATAATAGAAAATTTGCTATCCCTTTAGACTACAAATGTATTGACTGCAGCTTTCTTAAAACCAGTTTCATTCATCCAGCCATCCATCCATCCATTCTCCAGCTTATCCAAGTCAGGATAGGAAGGGGCTGGGATATACCAGGAGCCTCTTGCTGTGAGGCAAGAAATATAACTGACAGCATACGTCAGAACTGGGTGACAACTGGGTGACGGCTTATACTGGTTTACATATATGGTTTGGAGACGGTGGCACCGAGAAAAAGACAAGAGGCAGAGCTGGAGGTGGCAGAACTGAAGATGTTGAGATTTTCACTGGAAGTGACCAGGATGGATCAGGTTGAGAAGCTTGGAGACAAAGTCAGAGAGGCAAGGCTGAGATGGTTTGGACATGTTCAGAGGAGGGATAGTGGATATATTGGACAAAGGATGTTTTTTTTTTTTTTTTTTTTTTTTTTTTTAACTTTTTTTTTTTTTGTTTTT
>VUQH01037402.1:0-26190 GCA_015106775.1 Etroplus canarensis | reverse complement strand
TATGTTTTTTTTTTTGTTTTTTATTGCTTTCACATTTCAATTTAAAAAAAAAAAAAATTTGGGGGTTTTTTTTTTTTTTTTTTTTTTCCCCCCCTCGCCCTGATTGTTCCCTTTCGGCGGCGGCACTCGAAGCTCCACTTTGATGTGAAGCGTACACCTGCCGCGGCCTGTGCTCAATTCTGCGGCTCCGCGAGTTAATGAGTCACAGAACGCGCTCTGAATCAGCGCTGAAAACGAGACGCCTTATTTATGTTTCAGGGGGTTTTGCAAAGACCGGAATGGCGACGTGGGGGGGGGGGACCGCACAGACGTTTTCGTCACCGGGCTCGGCCCGACCGTGTTTGTGGCGTTGCGGAATGTGCGACGTTTTGAGTGACTGGGTTCTTGGATCTTTTCTGAAAAGAAAAAGTGATCACGGTTTTGGAAAGCGACCTGCCGTCCTCGCGGGTCGATTTCCAGGACGCAGGAAGACAAGCTGGGGTTTTGTTTCTGTTCATTTAATATATTTAAATAATATGTTTATATTCTGCACAGCTGTTAAAAGTATAAGATCAAGTTGAAGACCCCAGGTTTGCTGAAGTCATTATTAAATTCTGTTGATCGACCTGGTGATAAGTACAGTTAGGTTCATAAGTTTTTGGACAGTGACACTTTTTTTATTTTAATTTTTTTTTAATGTTGCCTCCGTACACCGCCACAGCGGATGTTAACTCCAGCGGTGCAGACTTTCAGCTTTAATTCAAGGGGTTTGACAAAAAGAGTTGCGTGAACTGTTTAGGAATTACAGCCATGTTTATACACAAAAAGGCTCAAAAGTAATGGGACAATCATTTTTTAGGATTGTTTTTTTAATACTTGGATGAAAATCCTTTGCAGTCAGTGACTGCCTGAAGTCTGGAACCCACGGACATCAGGAGATGCTGTGTTTCCTCCCTTGAGATGCTCTGCCAGGCCTCTACTGCCTTCAGCTGCTGCTTTTTTTCAGTTTTGTCTTCAGTTACTGAAAAGCTGCTCTTTGTGTTGAGTTCAGGCGACTGACTCGGCCGTTGGAGAATATCCCATTTCTCTTTCTTCGTATTGACACCTAAAATCAACTCCAGATCTTTTATCTTCTTAGTTTGTCATTGGATAATGAAGGAACAGGCCTCACCTGGCCATGAAACTACTGGTCAGTCAGTTGTCCCATTACTTTTGAATTCCTGAACAGTTAATGTAGCCCTTCAGTCAAACCCCTTGAATTAAAGCTGAAAGTCTGCACTTTGGTCATATTTTTATTGATTTAACATGGGCGGCACATGGGTGGTGCGGTGGTTAGCATCGTCGCCTCACAGCAAGAGGGTCCAGGCTCGAATCCAGCAGCCGGCCAGCTTAGGCCCCCCCTGCGTGGAGCGTGCGTGTTCTCCCCGTGCTTGCGTTCTCCGGCTTCCTCCCGTAGTCCAAAGACGCGCAAAGGGGTTAGGTTAACTGGCGATTCGTCCCATCTGGGTTAGGCTCCAGCCCCCCCCCCCCACAACTCTGAATTGGACAGGCGGAAGAAAATGAAGGAATGATTTAACATCCCCTGTGGTGGCGTACAGAAGCAAAACTACCAAAAGAGGAAAGAAAAAAGTGTAATTGTCCCAAAACTTACAGCTCTAACATGAACCAATTAGAGTAAAAATGGAAGAACATTAAAAAACAGAAAACTACAAATTGCAAACTAGTTTTTTAAATTTCCACTGTTGGATTTAAAATTCACTGTGATGGTGCATGGGGCGAAATTATACGTAAAACTGTCACTGTCCAAATACTTACGGACTTAATTTATCGATTTTAATTGCAGTTTCATGAAGAGTCATTTCCATTCTGTTTTGTGTTTGGTAGTTTTGCCATCATTTAACTTCCATACATAACAGTAGCAAACGCAACACTTGAGTGCAGTGCCGTGAGAAACAAAGAGCAGATACTGTGTGGCAGCTGTGGCTGGCTGGAAATAAGAGAATCAAAACAAGATTACAACGCTTGTGCAGGCTCCTGTTTTAAATTTAAAAAAATCGCTTCGATGGTTACGTTTTAGCCAAAGGGGCTGTCGGTGCTGACCGACCCGCAGTGGTAAAGAGTCAGAGGGGTCTGCCCTTGGTCGCCCGGGAATAGATCCACGCGCTGGTGTGTCTGAGTGGGCCAGAGCCTAAACACAGCCAGCAAATGTTCCTAACAAAACATCCTTTCAGCATTTACACAAGAGAACAAGCAGAATTGTGGGTATTATTTCAGATAATAACAGGTGCGGCGCGGCCACTCGCGCCCGTTCTGCTGTAAGATGTTAGAGAAAAATGGTCTTTTTGACCCTTAAAAATTCTGCCGTGGCAATGTTCTCAGTTGGCCTCATGTCGCCGCCTCATACCTCCGCGGTAGCGGGGGCAGACCACCCACCCAAATCTGAGACTAGGCTCTGTTATTTTTTTCAACCAAGTCTAATCCAACATCCAGCAGCTTTGGTTTTAGCGTATGGAACAGAGGACCGGGTTCGACCATAACATACTATGAATCACGTATGTGTGAAAGGAGATTAAGTACCACAAGGAAGGCCGGTCACTCTGATATTTTCCTGTAGTGGATACTACAGGAATGCCATTGATTTCTCTTTATTCCCTGCATACCAGAGGATTAGTTCCTCACCAGCACTCACGCCTTCGGTATTCAGTATCAGATTTTACTCACCTTATCTTCAGTGATACCCTTTTTTAATTTTCCTTTCACCTGCAGTCCTTTTTTCATTTACTGACATCTCTTGAAAATAGAATTCCCCATGGGAACACAAGCCCTTCTCACCATGGAGGGTTGCATCAGGAAGGGCATCCAGCGTAAATTACCAAGGCGCATTAATCTGCTGTGGCACCTTGAATAGAATACAAGGGAGCAGCCCTACCAATAGAATGTACACACACACACACACACACACACACACACACACACTCACACACACACACACACACACACTTTTTACATGCAGCATGCGGTGAGGGAGGTTGGCGAGCAAGGCTGCCCATTACAGGCACCAGGGAGCGACGTAGAGGGTTCGGTGCCTTGCTCAAGGGCACCTCTGCAATGCTCGGGAGGTGAGCCGATTTCTCTCCGGCCTCTGGTCCACCTCCACACATATGGGTCCAGGGCGAGCTCATGAACTGGCAGATCCACCGGGTCCAGGTCCGGGCGAGTCTTGAATAGGCGGCCCTCAATAACCCTCCTGCTCTCAAATGGGTCCGCTGATGCACTGAACCATTGCAATCAATGCAGAGACGCAGACATGCGATCCTCCAAAAAGCCAAGTATGCATAGCTTGACACGGATGATGCAACGAGTAAGTCGAATGCTGATTTGCTGAAAAGTAGCGTGGGACAGTCAGGGAGCAATGGTGGAGTTGCTGGTTAGAGGGAGAAGCCCGCAAATACATCAAAGATTAAACAAATAAAGATTGCAAACAAAACCAAATTTTCATTTCAGCCTTGTGAGGACCCTTCCTGCTATTAGTGCCCTAGGTAGTCAGTTCTAATTGTCCCCCTCCTGCAATGCTCTTGATGGAGAAACTAGTTCTGTTGGTCAATGAACCTGACTTCATTAGCTCTAACATTGGCAACTGGGCAGAGAAGTCACAAAAAGGTGGCTATCAATTGGACAAGTCAACAGAATTTATCAATCTAGCTACATGTGCATTCACGTGAAAGGGGAGGTGTTGGCAGCATCTGGTGTTTGACAGCCTAAATATTATGTAAATGTTAATATGTAAATAGTGTAAAAAATGTTGACATTACCACACATCCTTTCAGTCCCACATGGTCTAATTTCTTACCTGTAGTATTATTCTATTTTTCCATTTTTATCCTAATATTTCTATTTATTCTTATGCTTATTGTCTTTTTTTTCTTTTCTGGTGTGATTTCTTTTTGCTGCAGTAAGAATGAAGTTTCCCCACTGTTGAGATGAATAAAAGATTATCTTAAAGGTCTGAAAGTAAAGACTAAATTAAAAAGCAGAATTCAAAAGTAGGTTTAGTCTCCATGTAAATTTGATGTAAGATCCACAAGTACAAATAAGTGCGCTGTTTTAGGATCATATAATAATGCTTATAGAATAATAAGACTGTTGTAAAATTGCTTGCACTCATTAGGAAATAAAATGCCTGGAACTTGGCCGATATGCGTCCACCTTAAATCTCACCGTATGTGACCTTGACCTTTGAACCCACAATCTCAAAAACGTATCAGGTTTTCTACGCATCATAGTTAACCACACAACCACATAACCACACAAAGTTCTGGAACGATCCAGCCAGCAAGTCAGCTCCTGTAGTGGTAAATGTTGTAACAGAAAGATATATGCAAACACAGATGGATGGACAATGTTATCAGTTCTTCTACACATCCCAGTAATTCTTCCACGCCTTTCGGCTGCTTCTGTCAAGGATCGTCAGAGGGGTTCATCACACACTCCTACCTTTCCTTCTCTCGCTCTGCCTCCTGACACTCCTTACCCTTCTCCTCCTCCTTTGTCTTCAGCCAACAGTAGCAGTTTCCCCCGGCACCCTGTTGGCTAACGGAAGTTGCTGTTACCCTGGGATGCGACCAATCTGGTACTGAAACTGTATTATGAAAACCAGATGCCCTTCCTAATGCAACCTTCCCTATTTACCTGGGCTTGGGACTAGCACTAGGAGTACACTGGCTTGTGGCCACCCTGTGGCTGGATTACCCATCATAGTAATTAAATATACAAAACATGGCTAGGATCAGCAGGCCAGTAAGCTCCTACGATGGTAGCAAAAAATTAATTAATGAGTCTGTGTGGCCTTGACCTTTGACTGCACAACCTAAAAATGCTATCAGTTCTCCTACACATCATAGGTGTTAACCACAAAGTTTTTCAAAGATCCAGCAAACAAGTCAGCTCCTACAGTGGTAACAAAATTTGTAACGCACAGACGGATGCTCGCAGAAAACATAATGCCTCTGTGGCAGAGGCATAAAAAAAAATATCAATGAATAAAGTTGCATCAAGAATAATTAATTCAACAAGGATGTTTAATTGAAAACTAAATTAAGAAATGTTTACTGCTGTTCTTTAAATTTATCTGACCCCTGCCTAGAACATATACTTATCCACCTTCACATGCGTCCTTTCCATCTGTCTCCCAATCTCTGACTCCTGGGGTTCAGCGATTGTTCTTATTATTGCCGAGGAGAATACAGGGGCTTTGTGTCAGTATATCTGACGATGAGATGGCTGTGGTGAAAAATGAGGTGGGTGGTGGCAATTTATCAACACTTGAGCGGCGCATAGCGGCATCCTGGCAGAGGGGGGTGAGGCGGCGCAAAATGCGATGCTGAGGGTTTTGCTCTGTGGGGCCATGGTGAAATTAATGCACTTTCTCCTCCAATGCATCAGACAGACAGCAGGGTGGATAAATAAAAAGGGGAAGAGAAAGAAAGAGAGGGGAGGGTCTTTTCTCTATCTGCAGAATTCCACATCAAGCATCGGCTTTTCTCCTTTAGAAACTCCCCCGACATCTTTCTCATCTTTCTTCCTCCTCCTCCTGTTCCTCTTCTTATCCCAGGGAGTCAGTCTTTAAGTGCAGTGTGTACTTTTTGCTTTCCCCTTATCTTCTCTTTTCTATGCAATTTGTATCTCTGCTGGCGTGGAAACTGATGACAGAATGCCGATAGAAATGGGGAATGTACAAGGAGAGAAACTCTTTCACAGTCCAATGATGCCAAATCTTCCTCCTGCCTCCTCCCCCCTTTTAACTTTCAAATCATCTCTTGATTTATCTCCTTCCTCATCATCTCTGCTCCCAACCTCCTAAATCTGCTCACGCAAACTACTCTCCATCCTTACACTTCCTGACCTTTTTGCTATTTATCTTCTTACTTATTACCCTATCGATGCATAAGCACAGAAATACACACTGATAGTGTACACACACAGTGCTGTTACTGTACTATGTCAGCCTTGGGCTAGCTGTGCAACTCTCTCCACTGGGAGGAATGCAGGAAGGGAAACACACATCAAGGCAACCCAAAGTCAAGTAATAACAAGAAGGGAAAAAAGGGGGAAAGAAAGCGTGGATGACAAAATAATGCCAGAAAGCCATGTTTTAAAAAAAAAAAAAAACCTTGGCTGTAAGTTCTCCTTCACTAGTTCAATATTACTAAAGACTCCATCTGCTAATATCTCAACACAAAGTAGAATGCGCCAGTAATTGCATATGACTGCCAGATAAAGGAATAGTCACAGAACCGATTAGAGGGAGCTAAATATATACAAAGCACAAATAAATTTTGATGAGTCTGAGCCAGTGAAACTTGAGTAAGTGCAGACTTTGAAATAAGACCTAATAAGAGGAGGAAACAGGAGAAGTATAGAAGAAAGTCCAAGAGGGGGTTTTTAAACAGAGAAAAATGGCTTCATCATTATTCCAGCTTCAATTTCGACAATAAATTCAACAGGGGGCATTTTCTGCTTTATGTTGCATGAGCACATAAACAGGGACAATGAAAAAGAAAGAAACAGGCCAACAAACAGCACTAATGCAGTGACATTACGCTGTACCTCGCACCAGCAGAATGTGATAAAGCATTTTTTGGATTCAGGGCTGTTAAAGATAAAGAGAGATTGTAAATACAAGCCGGGCTGCTTGAATGCAGTTTCACAGTGCTGGATATGAAACAGGTTCATTGGACAGTGCAAAAAAACAAAAAAAACCCCAAATAGATTCTATATATTTGATTTTGAACAAAAGATATGGCAAAAATGCCACTACTGATGGCCAAATCTAAGGATTTACAACCATTATAAGCACCTACTGAACAAGCTTCAACAAGTGATAGTAGGCTTTACAAGATATTAGTCAGGTGTTTCATTCATTGCCACAGGTGTGTAAAATCAAGCACCTAGCCATGCAGTCTGTCTTTACAAAGAGCTCACTGAATTTGAGCGTGGTACTGTAGTACGCTACTGCTGCAACAAGTCAGTTTGTAAAATTTCTGCCCTCCTAGATATTTCACCATCAACTGTGTATTGTATTATTGCAAAATGGAAGCATTTAGGAACCATAGCAACTCAGCCATGAAGTGGCAGGCCACATAAAGTTACAGAAAGGGGCTGATGAGTGCTGAGACTCATGTGAAAAAGTCACCAGTAACTGCAGAGAGGCATTAACATCAGCATAAAATCTGTACACTGCAGACCACTATAGCCCACCTAGTTGAGCAGGTGATCCACATACAAAAGGATAGTGAACTTGCTGCAGAGGCCTGGGTTTGAGTCTACCCCAGACCATTCCCTGCATGTCCTTCCCCCAATCTCAGACTCTCCCTACCTTCCCCTCTGCTCTGTGACTGTCCTATCAAATGGAGGCTAAAATGTCCAAAAATAAATCTTGCAAAAACTGTGCCCCAGGTGCTTCATGGCATAGACTGAATGGATGCAATACATCACCAAGCACAATGCTAAGTGTCAGATGGAGCGGTGTAAAGCATGTCGACTCTGGAGTTGGTCTGGGCCCCTTAGTTCCAGTGAAGGGAAATCTTAATGCTTCAGCTTGTCAAGACACTTTGGACAAAGCTATGGTTCCCACTTTGTGAGAACAGTTTGGGGGAGGCCCTTTTCTTCCAGCATAACTGCGCACCTGTGCAAAATCTGCAAAGCAAGGTCCATAAAGGCATGGGTGGATAAGTTTGGTGTGGAAAACCTTGACTGGCCTGCACAGAGCGCTGTCCTCAACTCTATCAAACACCTTTTGGATGAACTTGCGAGCCAGGCCTTCTCGTCTCACTTCAGTGTCTGAAGTCCCAAATGCTCCTCTGGATGAATGGGCAAAAAGTCCTACAGATACACTCCAAAATCTTGCAGAAAGTCTTCTTAGAAGAGAGGAAGCTGCTATAATTGCAAAGGGGGAACCAGCTCCATAGTAATGCTTATGGATTTAGAATGGGATGTCATAAAAGCTCCTGCAGGTGTTATGTGCACAGGCAGCCTAATACTTTTGTACATATAGCGTGTCTTTAAAGCACCATTAGTAAGTTGGGGCAGAATCACACAGGGGAGGCTGTAATGCAGGTTATCTTTATACTGTTACAATTTACAGATGTCCCCTTAACACATCTTATGCAGCATATCATAAACACACACACACACACACACACACACAGAGTGGAGCTGGCAGCAGTCACTACAGGAGAAATACATCATTTAGCTAAAATATGAGAACAGCTCATCCAAATACCCTCTGCACTTACTCAAATCCCCACAATATATCTGCCAAGTAGGTAAGTCGACAAGATGCCAAGATAGCCAAAGAACAGATGGAGAAACAGAGAAATATTTCTAGAACTGTTCGTAAGATTTGTTCTCAGAAAAAAAGGTTGTTCACTCCTCTAAAGTGAAATTCCTTCAGACCTGTTCTTCAGTTATCATAATGAATTTATGCCCTGTACTTACCAACATTTTATATATTGCTCTGCTTTGGTCTCCACCAGTCTTTAGATGCTAAGTGCTCTTCTGACTTTGCCATCGAGCTATTTGGTGCTTGCAAATTAGTTGGGTTTATAAGAGCCTTCTTTACACAAAAACAAACAAATATCTGCTGTTGCTGCTGATGATTATGACACAGACAGGATTTAGGAGACAGCCCACGTGTGAGCAGCACAGCCGAAACACTAAGTATGTACCTTTCGGCTGCTCCCTTGTATTCTCCACCAAGGGGTTGCCACAGCGGATTAATCCGCATTGGTAATTTGGCAGAGGCTTTACGCTGGATGCCCTTCCTGATGCAACCCTCCATGGTGAGAGGGGCTTGTATCCCCACCTGGAATCGAACCAGGGACCTTTCGCTTCAAAGGCTACGCTACCACTACACTACCGGGGACACAGCACAGCCGAAACACTGAGGTTCATTAATCTAAGAGGTACTGCAGAATCAGATGATTGTTTTTTACAAGTTTGTTGCTGCACTTTTTGTAATACACATATCAATGAGATTAGTTGTTGCCTGTGACGGGGAACTTGGCCAATCGCAGTCTACAACTTCTGACAACTCAGGTTGTCATTTGTGCCTGTTATGCACCCACCAAAGTAACACATCTGAAAACGCATCAACAATGCAGTGAAGCCTTACACCACAGAAGTGGTCAGACAACCAGAATGGTTGTTAAAAAGGCAACTGTTCAGCTAGACTATTTGGAGGTAAAACTAAAAATGAGCACAGCTGAAATTTCACTAAATTTTATTGCATAGGAAAACTATATGTTTATAATCTCCATTTTGTCTGTCACATATGTGTATTTTATATTTTGGTTTATTGAAAGCCTACTTAATACCCTGTCTGCTCATGTTTCATGCCACGTTTGCAGCGATGGTGCATTGTCCCCACATCTAAGTTAATAACTTGTGCTTACAATGTTGTTATTGGTGGTAAGAGTGATGAGCAAACCTGCCAAAATGATACCAGACTTTACCAGCTGTAAAGTCACAGCTGTCTATGTGTGGATGGCTCACAAATGATATTTCTTGTCCCACTAACAGAACAAAGAATGAGAGTGAAGAACAGACCGAGACAGAGACTAAGAGGAAAAATATCATTACCGCTTTGTGCCCCTTGGTCACCTGAACATGTTTTATTTACTGTCCCTTAGAAGCGGAGCTGGCGTAAGGACTGTTTGCCCCACAGTCTGGGTCAGTCTGGGCTGAGTGCCTGACACACACAGCCGGAGGCTACACTCCTGCAGGACACACTTGAGCTGCACACTCTACACACACTGATGTAGCAGACATTGGATGTCCCAAATTGTCAATCTAAACTTAAAGCTAAGTATCAACATTTTGATAGAAAATGGTCTCTCCATCACAAATTAAAGTTTCATCAGGAATGAAGTGAAAACATGGTTGAATTAATATTTCCAAGGTTTGTGATGATCCAGTCTTACTTGGTCTAGTATGAACAATTTACGGTATCTAAAGCTGGCTAACACTAACCATCTAACACAATGCTGAATGAAAACCCAGTGGCATCTGTCAGACTCATACTCTATTTATACAAACAAAGGCCTTCTATAGTTTAAATTAGTCCCTTTAATTGAGTTTATACTAGAATTTGAGTTTACTTACTGACTAGTACATCTTAGTTATTTTTTTCATCATTTAATTGAACAGTATAAACATTTATATATTCTATATTCATTACATGTAAAATGGAATGGTTTGGTTTTCAGGTTTTAATTTTGATGAACATTGCTAATAGCTAATAAAAATCAGAATTTCAGTATCTGAAGCTTTTAGAATATTTCCTTAGATGAATCAAAAAAAGACATATGATACAGAAATGTCCAAAATTATGTTCATTTATACACTCGGTTGGGGCTCATTTGCCATGAGTTACTGCATTTGTGCAGCTTGGCATAGAGGCGATCAGGGTGTTGCTCTATTGGGGTGTTACTGAAGCTGAGAATGCTTTGATAGGAGCCTTCAGATCTATTGTATTTTTGGGTTGGGTGTTTCTCATCTTCCTCTTGAAAAATCCCACAGACTCACTCAGGTGAGGCGAGCTGGCTAGCCAGCCAAGCACAGTAATAACATGGTCAGCAAAACATCTGGTAGTAGTTTTCTCACTGTGGGCCAGCACTTAGTCCTGCTAGAAAAGGAAATCTGTATGAAGTTTGTCAGCAGACGGAAGCATACCGTGCTCAAAAATCTCCTGGTAGACGTCTGCATTGACACAATGGACCAACCACCACCAATACAAACAGAGCACATGGCACCCCCCCCCCCCCAGGACCTTGTCACAGGGAGGTGACAGTGCTAACCGCTGTTCCACTATGCTGCCCTTTCCAGTCACCTTTCCATTAATATGCTTCAATACAGCATTCTGCGAACAGCTCTGTGGCTTACCCTGATGATCATCATCTGGACAACTGTCAAGTCAGCAGTCTTCCCTATGACTGTGGTTGTGTGTAATGAACCAGACTGAGAGAAACACAGTAATGTTACTGTTTCAAAAGTAATTTATTCAAAATCCACATGAAAAATTCTAATAATTTGAGGTAACTGGATTGTTAACTTTCATGCACTGTAAGCTAAGAAGAAAAAGGACTGAAATATTTCACTTTATGTGTAATGAATATCAAGGATTTTTGTAATTTTTGAATTAAGTCCAAAAAATTTTTTTTCAGGCTATTCATTTTTTTTTTAAACGCACTAAGCATATTGACTTATATGTACTTTTTTACCCATATATTGTGGAGTTTAGTTGTACATACTTGATTTGTTTTATATAATTTTTGCTTTATTTCTTAAGAACAGAACACATCTGCAGTCACGAGTGCAAAGACCTATGGCACTGTTAATGTTTCAGTTCAAACTCATAATTTATCATATCATAAATCTTGAATCTGACAGAAGAACATGAACACAAGGGCATCAGACTGAGGAGACACAGAGGAAACTAATGACGAACAAAACACAGGCAGGGGTTAGAACGGAGGAAGAGGAGACCTGGAGGAAACTAATAAAAACACAAAGAGAGACTAGAAAATACAATAAGAGCAAAAGCTCAGAAGTAAATACCAGAGACAAAGACTTACAAGGGAAACAGGAAAGACTTAAACTATAGACAGACACAGAGAAACATGAGGAAGACAGTAGCCAAACCTAAAGAAACAAACTCAGTAAATGGTGAACTGGAACTCAAATGCAGTATACTTAAATAGATAGCAGAATGGAAGATGTAACTGGAACAGAGGCTCAAGACCCAAACACAAGAATCACAGTAAATATTACTACAAATAGATACGGAAATCACCCTCAGAAAACAAAAACTAGAACACAAAACCCAAGGACCATGATGTATCAATGACCAAATCATTATTTTAGTTATGATGTGTTTAAAGTTTGATTCATGCAGCTGTGTGATATTTTTAATAGTGCTTGTCTGGCCAAAAGCAGCTATAGTTATTAACATGCCACCAGGTCTGAGACTTCTGTGGTGATTAATGGCTCCTGGTCAGTGGTGTTCAGGGTTATTGTTAATATATGAATAAAACCAGAGTATAGTTAAATCCCTATCTCTTAACAGATTATGTTAGAGAAACTGCAGAGTGGGAGTTTCTGGCACAACTTCACCTGCTTCGAAGGTGCACAAAGAAGACAGCATCACAGTGACACTTGTTTGTATTACCCTTTAGGCATGAAAAGAACAACTCGAGTGAAAATTTCATGAAGTTATTTATATGTCCACTCAGCTGGACAGCATGTGTTTGAGTTTCCAGCCAAGAAAATATGTATTTTAATAAACAGTAATATAAAATGATACTTTTTGCAAAAATTTTGTAATAAAATTTTTAATGCTCCTAAACTTTTGCAAAACCATTTCATTTTAGATGATTTCAAATACTAAGGCCAAACCTGAACTCAGTATGTTGAAGCTTTGGCTGATATGTCGCTATAGCAACAAAACACATGCATATTGAAGAAAATGGCTTTTGAATAGCTGCTCACTGCAGTGAATACCATACATGAAAGGGTTGAATAGGATAGGTACAGCATTCTCATATACTGTAGGTGCATTACATTTGGTTATCATGCACCTTATACTTCATTCTGCTCAATACAGGCTTGTTCATCATACTCTCAGGAGAGCAAACAGCCATAAGCTGTGAATGTGCAGCTGAACAGTTGTCTGCAACATGTTTTATGATGACCCTGATGAAGGTCACATGCCCGAAATGTGTTGGTTAAGCAACAAAATTGTTCTTTATACTACAAGTATTGCTGGAACTTCTTCAGATCTTAATGCATAATGTAAATAATGTGTACAGGTATTCTTAGCTTTACTTAAAAATAGAAAGTTAAGGTGATTTACCTTAACATTTTCTGAGTTTATTCACTAAAGTTTGCAAAAACTGAGATTAGATCAAATAAAATTAGAGCTATTTCACTTTGGTATCTTATTACTTTCATTTCTAAGTTCAGCACACTCAAACTACTTATTTGTGTGAAGGGGCTAAAAAAATGTCTCCTAAAACTTGCTAGATTCTGCAGAACTCAGAGAAGAGACGTCAGCTTAAATCCAACATGATGCATCCTGGGCTCAAATACACACCTTCACGCATGGTGGCCCAATTAATCAGTCCAAAGGCTGAGTGACTGCGTTTAAAAATGTCAGGCTGACAGCCGGTGATAGACAGTAATACTTGTGTTTCTGAGGTGGAAGAAAAGAAACCCAGAGCGCCTCTGCAACTCCGTCCTCAAGTTAATACTCATGCTGAATAGTTCCTCCAGCAACAAGCTGTGTCCTTGTACCGCTATAACTTTTTAATGAGTTTGGCTGCTCCCAACAGAGCTCATCGGCCCAACCTTGGGCCTGTTTGCTTCCCCAACATTTTTCCTGACATTTTAGAAATGTTTTCGTAAAGGGCAGTAAAATTTGTATAACAGCAGGATGTACACAGAACTGATCTCAATAACTGAAACTGAGTAGTTTATGGACGGCTTTATGAAAGTTTGTGACAATGGTAGAACAGCGCTATTAAAATCTGAGACAAGAGACCCTGAACGTAGAATAACTCACAAAAAACAGCAATCAAATTTGAATAAAAGACACCCTATTGTGGTTTGTTCCAACTACATTGTTGAACTTTATTAGATTAGCAGAACTGCTTTGAGTGATTCACATGAAAATAATCCACATTTATGTTTTACTGGGCCTTGGTGCAGCACCACAGTTCATCTTCTGCCATTTCCCACCTCTCTTTAAGCCAACTTTCTTCTGATTTGTTGCCCTTTACAAACAGCACATTTGAACAGAGGGTGGGTGGAGTTTCTGTGCTCACAGTCAGAGCCACGTGCCTAAGACGATCATAGGGATACTGGCTCTCTATGCAGATCCAGACGTAGCAAAAAGCAGTCTTAAATAGAGCATTTAGAGCAGTCTGAAGCCCGAGCTTTTGACTCACAGGGATTATATATATGCTGACCTCATTATTTCAAACTTTAACCATGTTAAATATCACCATTATATCAGTGTTAAATAAGTAAGGCATAATGTGTCTCCTTTAAGGTATTCTTTTGGAGGAGCTTCTGTCAGTCCAGTTGCTGAAACACTGTAAAAATGAAGAACAAGAGGAGATAAACCAACTTTGGATTTCAGCTGAAATAACACAGCAGTATCTCAGGAATTCGTTCAATTTAACTTGAGTATATCGATTACTAAAACTTGATGCAACTTAAATAAACATGGCTTGTGACACTTTGATGTCCAAGAATTATGTATCTGTACATGCAGGAATGAAACTGCCAGAAGGAAAAAATAAAATGATTAATGACTAAATAAATACATTTATTAATATTCTGTGAGATGCAACAAATGGCATTAATTAATTAATTGTGAAAATTACTGTATTCACCCTCGCTGTTGTGTATTATTTGCATTGTGTTGTGGTTTTCACTGTATGTCTGGACATCACAATAAATTTAAAAAAGCATCAGTAAAACTATAAATGTATTTGCTTTGGAATTTATTCAATTTTGCATTGATTCATTTATTTATTAGTTTCTTATTTAATCTATTTATTTCAGATTAAGTAGGTCTGTCAGAGGACAGTCTCTGACAGGAAAATATTGTTAAGCTCATGTCATCAGGTGAAAAGAATTTGTGTCCATGTATATGGACAAATACATTCACTGGTCCACTTCATTAGGTTCACCTGTTCAGCTAGTCATTACTGCAAATATCGATGAGGTCAATCACATGGCAGCAATTCAATGCATTGCGGCATGGGGAATGGGGAAGAAAGGTTAGGAAAAGTATTTCAGCAACTGTTAATCTACTGGAATTTTCCCACACAACCATCTCTAGAGTTTGAAAAAGAGAAAATAACCAGTGAGCAGCAGTTCTCCGGGCAAAAATGCCTTGTTGAGGTCAGAGTTCAGTGGAGAATGGTTAGACTGCTTCCGGCTGATAGGAAGGCAACAGCAACTCAAATTAGCACTCGTTACAAACAAGGTATGCAGAAGAGCAATTCTGAACACACAACATGTCCTGCCTTTAAGTATATGGGTTACAGCAGCAGAAGACCACACTGGGGATCAATTATACTACAGCAGAGACAGAGACCAGAAACTAGAGAGGGAGGAAATCTCCACCATCCCTCTCGCAACTCGCACCCTGGATGTAAGTAGTATAGGCTAGGACTTTCACAATGATTGTCATGCAAGTATCTTATCATACAAAATAGTAAGAAATGAAAAGCATAATCACTGGGAAAAATAGACCAATGTACAAAAAAATCTTTTGATTAGTTCAGCAGCACCAATTTGCCCACTGAGCCAACTCGGCCCAAGGAAAAAGGACTGGACTCCAAAGATAATGAGTTGTGTTATGATGACTGTCATTTCTTTTGTTCTTTGTTTTTATGCACTGATCATATAATTGAGAATGCAAAACAGCAAAGGAAAAAACTGAGTTTAAATAGAGGTACAGCAAACTGTCAGGCAGAGTAAATCACAACAGGTGAGGACAACCAGCATATCTCTCTATCTATCAAACTACTGATAAGCTTCTATTCTCTTGCCTTGACTCCTTTCCTTTTCTGTCTTAGACAGCCATTGATTTTTTTCCATTCCCTCCCTCCTTCTGCAGCTCCTGTTGTTTCCCTCCTCTATTGGATCTTCTCATCCCCTCTCCTGCTGCTCCATCTTTCATCTCTCTCTTCTCTTTCCGACAGAGAAAGAATCTATTTCTCTTTCTCTGCCACCCAGGGACATAGTCTTGACAAGGGTAGATACCTTAAATCAGATATGCTAGCACTACTGGAGTAAAATGTGTCCAGAATGTGTCAGGAATGAGAGAATTCTTTTAAATTACGTTGAACGGGGACAGTAATTAATGGCACATTTGACACACAAACAAACTTGATTCAACATAAATTTTCAGTGAAAAATGATGGATCATATAACAACTCCATCTACAGTGGTCACAGTCCTAAAAATCTAAAGCCTTACACACATTTGAAAAAGCCATGGAAGCCCATAAAGCCTGAAGGCAGGCAATAATAAAAATATATATTAATAAAACAAAATTGACTGAAATATTCGGGCTTATGTCTTGTTCACATTTAATCTAACAACCACATTTATGAGAAGAAGCAATGCCAAAAAATAAATAAAAACATAAATTTCCTGTTGTAATTCTGATAGCAGGAATTTAAATCAAATTAATCAAATGAATATTCACGACATGCCAACGATTAATCTGCATGATTAATTTGATCATTAATTTTAACGCATGCACAGCACACAATGACTCAAAATCCCACAATTCCACTCACTGGCATGGACTGATGCTCCAACGCTATCTGCCAGTGGGATCAGCTCGATCAAGACTGATCACATGGGAAGTACAAAAAAAAGAACAAGATGGAACAATCAACCGACATAAAGTAGTTCGCACACTCTGCAGGGAGGAGTTTTCGTTTCACCGAAGCACTTCCAGCTTAAAGTACTGTGCCACATCAACGCAAAGCATACATTAGTCAGGGATTTTCAGTCACAGGCAACATTGCACATAAGCCGTGGTCAGCTCTGCTCTGATAACAAGTTAGTCTGTCTCAGCAGCTGGCTAAAAGATGAATAAGAAGTCTACATTAATATGGATATTTATCTGATTAAATAAAACAAAAAGTGTGGTCATTAAATATGGAGTGGTTGTTACACTTTATAATTTTTTAATTTGCAGTCTGGGCACCATATCTGTTCTTTAGTTTAAATGAAATGAGTTAAGTGTACATATATCACCTTCTGTCATGGGTCCTTCTGCCCCCCACAAAATTAAGCACAATTAATAATGATTGGGTATTAATCATGATTAATCTAAATGAATCCACAGTAGCCCTGCAATTAATCTGATTAAAAATGTTAATTATCTGACAACACTTTGTTCAACTCAGTATAAAAACAAAACATCAAAGATCTTGATGCACATCAAAGGGAACTTTCAATTTCATCCATTAACGTCTGCTCATAACAGATAACTTGTTTATAACTGTACAGAGTGTACAATTCAGAGTGAGCATGAGTCAAGCACCTAATATGAGTATAGCATACCTAAGCCTTGGAAAAAAATTGTCCACAACTGAACTGCATTGTGGGTGATGTAGGCTCCAGGTTGAATGAAAGAAGAATTAAAGAGTGCAATGATTAAAAAGACAGAAGCTCTGGATCTGCTGCATTAATTTATATTCTTTTTTTCTTCATACTAAAATTATTAAATTACAAGATCACTTTTTACTAATAATTTCAAGCTCCTCAGTTCATCTACTTTCTGAAAAAACATCCAGTTATAGCTTCCTTCATCACACTCTAAACCACATTTCGTCTAACTGACTGCCTCTAAAAAACAAAAGCTTTATTGAGTAGGTGGGTGACACTTTCTTTCACAGATTACTTGTGCAGACACCAACCTCATTTGAATCATTGGCCATATATAACAAAGCAAAAAAACACCTTCGGCTGCTCCCTTGTATTTCTCCAAGGGGTCACCACAGGAGATGAATCTGCATAGGCAACTTGGCACAGAGTTTACACCGGACGCCTTTCCTGATGCAACCCTCCTGTGGTGGGAGTGGCTTTGCACATTCACCTTGCATGTGAAAGGCCATGCTAAATATTTCCCAACAAATGTTCAGACTGCATAAAAATGGTAGTACTTCTATTCTTTAAACGAAGGGATCACCTGCCTAAAGTGTATGCTTCAACAGCTCTGGCCACTAAGGTACAGTGCATCTGATGGAATGTGCCTGCAGTGAGTGAGAGAGCGAGAAGGTAAAGCTGGGTTAAGGCCTAGAGGAACCTGCTGTAGCCCTGCCTACTCAGCACAAAGCCTCTCTCACTGTCTCAGTCTCTTTGTAGAGAGGGTGATCAAAGTGTGGAGCCTGCTCTGAGGATTCACAAAGTCAGAGGGCTTCTGAGCGGATGAATGTGGACATCCCATTATGTTTCCAAGTAGGGTACCAAGGGACGTGAGAGTGTGCACATCCTCAACCGCATGACTGTGAGCTCACTTGAGCATCTGCACTTCGGGGCCCAAAGGTTTAATTCCGTGCACGTCTGAAAATACTTGCGTTTGGTGGGTGAAACTGAATGATGATTGCGTTTTTTTTTAAGCGTGCTAACTGTCTGCAGCTTTGATCGGTAATGAGGAAGGTAGGGTCAGATTCTGCAGTACTGCCTGTTATTTCAGATGAGAATCAGAGGATCAAAGGTTTTATCTCTCCTCATCCTTCAGTCTCTCTAACTGCTTGTGTGTCTCTGCTTAACCTGAAGTGTCCTTGGCTCCCCTCTGGCCTGTCCACACCCCTCTGAAAATGCAGAGAACCTGTCAAAGGCTCTTCAGCTCTTAAACTTTTCCTGCTCTGCTGCGGCAGGATAGAGCTGTTTTTCTGTCACTGACACTGACACTGAACAAGTTTAGACCAGCTGCAAGACTGCTCCTCCACAAATTTTGCAGATGACCTCTGACCTCCCTGCTTAGGGAGGATAAAGCTAAAACATATTGCTTTACAGGTATCAGTACTTGTACACTGTGGTCTGCAAATCTATCTTCTTAGCAGCCTTTTCATTGGTTCTTTCCGGTCGCTCTCCCTTCTGTGCTTGAACTAATAAGGCAGTAAGAAAACTGATCTAGAGACAATTTCATTTTCTGAATATTCCCCTGACTTCTGTTTATCCTCCTCTGTAATAAATTTGCTTAATTTAGGCAGCAAATTAGATGAGAATGATGAAGCTTTGTACCAACAATCTGGGCTTTACTTTTGGATTTGGGGAATTTCCTTTATGAGTCACTGACTTTAAAGGCTTTTTAAAGACTGTAAATTACTTCAGTAATAGACTCACTCGTTTATTGGTTGTGTGTGTATGTGTGAGTGTGTACACTGAAGCGTGAGACCCACAAGTGTAAGATTTTGACACTTACCTCATTTTTTGAGTCATGTATCTGCAGCTGGGAAGTGGATGCGAAGGTATTCTCTGGAGCGCCAGTCGGCCTGTGAGGGAGGAGGGGTGGAGGAAGGGAAAAAGTGAGAAAACATGACAGAGATTCCACATTTAACACGTTGTCCCAAAGTGTGTTCAGCGACTGAGCTGCGATCTCAGGTGAGCAGGAACACCCTTACAAACTGAAGATGTTCTTCTGAAGTTTGAAGTTAAAATTAAGTGTCTTGATGCTGATTTTTAACAAATCTCTTTTGTTTGCTGCCAAATCTGACAAATGACACAGGCAGCTGTTTGCACACACATTTATGAGGGAGGATTTTCAAACATCATTAGACTTAAGAAATTTATAATTAATAATACTTAATAAAAATCTCTAACTCTTAAATTACAACCCAGACTAAACCAACAGTAACTACAGTCGTGAAAAAGAAAGTTTTCACAGTACTCTTTGCACTCCTTTGAAAAAACAAGAACGCCCACACTGCTTCTATAGGAATTAAGAGGGTAAGTAGCAGCCTAGTTTTACTGATCAGATGCCTTTGATTAATTCATCATCGACAAGCGTGAGCATTTCTATAAAAGCAGACGTTTTGGCAGTTTGCTGGTCATTGAGCGTTGTGTTAACACAATGCCACAATCTGCCCAGGCGTGGACGTCCCAGCAGCTTCACCCCAAGATCAGACGGTGCTCTGCTCTGAGAAAGTGCTACAACTCAGACTGTACAGGCCTCACTTAGCAAATTAAATTTTACATTTTTTAAGCAATTTCCCACCTGGGATTAATAAAGTATTTCCACTCAGATTCTGATTCTTGACAGTAAATTAGAAAAAGACTAAACAAATGTGGATTGTTTGGAAGGGCTGCCAGGAAAAAGTCTCTTATCTCTAAAAAGAACATGGCAGCATGGCTTACGTTTGCAAAGTTACATCTGAGCAAACGACAAGACTTCTGGAACAATGTCCTTTGGATAGATGAGACCAAATGTTTGGCCATAATGCACAGTGCCATGGTTGGAGAAAACCAAACACAGCATATCGTACAAACACCTCATACCAACTGTAAAGCACAGAGGGAGAAAGATGATAATTTGGGTTTGTGTTGCATCTACAGGACCTGGGCACATTGTAGTTATTGAGTTGAAAATGAAGTCCTCTGTATACCAAAGTATTCTAGAGTCAAACATGAGGCCACATATATGACATCTAAAACTTGGCTGAAATTGGGTCATGTAACAGGACAGTGATCCCAAGTACAACTGCAAATCTCCAACAGAATAGCTGAAAAAGAAAAGAATCAATGTGTCACAAAGGCCCAGTCAAAGTCCAGACCTCAACCTGATAGAAATGTTGTGGCAGGACCTTAAGAGAGGTGTGCCTTAATGAATGCCAGCAAATTTCTATGAACTGAAGCAACATTATAAAATTTTCTCCTCAACAATGTCAGAGACTGATAAAATCATACCGAAAACATTAACTGAAAGTTCAAAAGGAGGGATCGCAACCTCGATTACAATTTGTGAATGCTAATAAAAAGAGAATAGTGGCCTGACAGAATAATCTAGGCCTGAGACTGTGGTTAGGGGAAGACCTCAGTAGGGCCCTACAGTGCTTCCTGGGCCAGGCAGATCTCCTTGACACCAACGGAGAGGGGTTAGAAAGAAGAATGTTGCAGGAGAGTGGGGCACAAAAATGTGAACAGACAGGTATGTAGGTCAGGAAAATATTTATAGACATACAGTCAGAAGGGGGTGTGTGTGAGGTGTGGTCTCACTCCTGAAATGCACCTTCCCAAGGGGTCACCACAGCCGATTAGTCAACAATGGTAATTTGGCACAGATTTCACGCTGGAAGCTCTTCCTGATAAAACCCTCCATGTAGGGAGGAGCATGTGTCCCCACCTGGAATAAAACCAGGGCCCTTTCACTTGTAAGGCAAATGTGTAAACCACTGCAGTGGCACTCTCAAAACTCATATAAATTATCTCCAAATACTGCTGCTAAAGGTGATTCCACAAACCACTGAATCATGGGGTGTGGTTAGTTTTTTACGACTGCACAGTATCCTATGGAAACCTTCTTTTTCACTTGACTGTATGTTATTGAAGATGAACAGCCCAAAATCTCAAAGTTGGCCAATGTGTTAAAAAAATACATTTTACACTTAGTGAAAATATAACAAGTCAAAGTTAATTAATGAGGTACAGTGAAATTAATCATATTTTCTTTAGCTATTTGTGTATATTTGTTGTATTTTGATACACTTTGTAGTTTTGACTGATTTCCATCTCAAAACTCTGAAACAATGGGACAATGCTAGAAATAAGTGTTCTGACTAAAACATATTAACCGTTATAGATTTATATATTTCATAGATATACAAATAATTCAGTTAAATGAAATCTCCCACTGGCAGAATCATACTGTTACCTGTCATAATAGCAAAAAACTGGGGGAAAAGGCTCAGTTTGATCATTTTTGGTTAATTTGCGTCTTCTTTCCAAAACATCAAACAGAGGCTGCATTCACCCACGTTTGATCAACGCTTTGATTCAGGGAAGCTGTTTCAGTTCATTACGCCATACTGATGTGAAATGCTTGCAAGAAAGTACTGGAGTGTGGGTGTGCTGAGAGAGAGAAACACTTAAATCAATAGCAGTGAAGCTGCCGTGTGAGACAAACTAAATAAGAAATAAGCAGGCATGTACATTGACAAAAAGTAAGCCATTATGTTTCTCCCAGTGCAACATGCTTACTGTAAAGTTGGGGTTTTCCTAAGACTGAAAATCTAATAACTGAATCAACTCTTTCACTGCCTGGAAATGTTGAATATGTTTCATGCTGCCTAAGGCTGCACTCACAGGCATTTCAAGGCTTCAACACTCTCATCTGCTTTGAATGGGGTGGCGTCATACGTTGTCAAACTGAACTGTGGATTTTTTACTTCCTTTGCTTTGACTGCTTGTGCTGAAGAGTTCAGAAAAGTTACAGTTCTCAAGTGGCAGTTAATGAATTTTTTTTTCAAATACTCCAGTTTGGCTGTTAGCAAATCTGATCACATTATGAATGTATCTGAAGAGAGCTGGGTGGTTGTGTGTTCAGACTGTGGTGCAACATCAAAAAGAAAAAGTCTTCTTTGTGGTGAATGACCAACTTGGTATATGTGAACAAACCAAAGGGGAGCTATATCAGCACATGTGAACAGCTAATAGAAGCTAGGAAGCACAGGCAGTGAAATCTTAAACCTGTATGCTTTTTAATAGCCAGCAGGGGGCAACTTCTCTGGTGGCGAGAAGACTTCTGATCATACAGAAGACTATGGGGGAATGGCCCTTGACTATTCTGCTTAGTAGCCTCAGTAAACATTTTCCTGATGACTCCATAGGCTCAAACAGAGGGTAACTATCCATTAATAAATTATTAAATCTGCTGAATACATGATACTGTCCAGTGAGTTAATTTTTCACGTGCTGCGGGCTGGCTTTTCTATGGCTGACGGCATGGAGAACTTGTTCAGGATTAAGAAAATATTGCCATCCCATGGTTCCCCTTGCACCATCGACTTACCACTTTTCTCTCTCATCCCTGTCAAGCACTCATGTTGCAAATGTTAATAAAATGCCTAGAAATTGTCTAGTATGCCTCCACCTTAAGTCTGACCCTGTGTGACCTTGACCTTTGACCCCACATAAATGTTATCAGATCTTCTACCCATCATGGGTATTAACCATACAAAGTTTGGTAAAGATCTGACAACCAAATCAACTTCTGTAGTGGTAACAAGATTTGTAACGGACAGACGGACAACCTGAAAACCTATTGCCTCCACGGTAGATGCATAATAAAGCAGTGGTTGTAGCACTTCAGCATCTAACTAGTACTACAAAAGAGGAGGGAGCATAAGCAGAGGAACTTCATTTTAAGTGACAGGTAATGTCAAATGCAACTTTTCATTCAATGTGATAAATGTAACCAAACGCAAACTGTTTTGGTTCACAGTCTGCCTGCTAGCTCAATGTACAGTCAATGTGTTTCCCAGGAAGGGAAAAGACACCATTAACCTGTGACAAGTTCACTATGAGAGATAGAGAAAGATGTAAGAAAAAGAGAAAAGGATGGGAAGAAGAGAGATTATTTTCAAAGGTAAAGACGGCTCAGCAAGTCACATTTGACAAACTGGAAATGTTCTTACATGTTCTAAGTCGCGCAAGAATTTTCAATCGGCTATTGGTTCTATACATGATGTGTTGCTGAAGTTATGTTTTTTGTAAAATGTATTGCAAAACAAATTGAAGAAAAATATTTTTGTGTTAGTTAAAGGTTGCATGAAAATAGCAGACAGTTTAGTGCATGTTAGACTGGTTAGTTTGCAGTATTGTGGCACAATACAATAAATGTGCAGAGCAGGTGGTGGTGTTAAAGCTGTTTAGGATCATTCACTGAATTCTACCTTTGATACTAGCCTTGTACTGTGTGGCAGTTGGAAATCAGCCATGATAGCTCTTGTAAAATCTAATTATACCTTGCTGAATTTAGTTGGCAAAATCCACAGTAAAGAGCAGCAGCAGAACAGATCAGCTGATCATAGCCTGTACACAATGAAAAATCTATTGGAGCTCACAATACAAATGATGTAACTTGTTTTTAAGTGATTAACTGCTACGTCTGATCTTAGGGTTCCCCCACATGCCAAATCCCACTTTAACCCCAGGGCTCAATCACTAATTTCACGTCACACTATAATATAGTGCAGCACATCAAGATGATTTTGTAGATTACGATCATTCTAAGAGTCAGAAAAGAGGATTAACCAGGATATGCTCAATGATCAGCATATCAATGAATCTGAAGTGTCCTTGATTTTGCAGACAGATCCACCCCTCGCTGGTTACAGTGTCCATCTTTTTTACTGTCTATGGTTTGCAGTTCGCATCAAAAATGTTAGCCAACCTGGACAAAACTAACACTGTGTGTGTGTGTGTGTGTGTGTGTGTGTGTGTGTGTGTGTGTGTGTGTGTGTGTGTGTGTAAATGATATACAATACGGTCCACACACTTAAATACATATGCAATTTTTAATATTTACTAATTTAACCTTGTCTGTTTGATTGTGTTCAGTTTGGGATATTTTCCCACTGTAGCCTGATTAGTCTTGTTTTTTTCGTCTGTGTCATCAACTAGCAAATTAGTCTCCACTAACCCTTATAAAATGTACACAAAAAAGAACATTTCACGCTCTAGTATGGAGGATTATCACGCAGTATCTAACTGATAAACAGAAAATGGAGGTGAAAATGTTGAGAAGAATCTGTTCAAAACTGGATTCCACTGGCCACAGTTCTGCCAAGGTGACGACACAGAGGTGAACAGATGTGCACCGTCGGCTCTCTGTAGGGGCTTCTGATACATTCAGGCCACACGCACACGAGCACTCACACAAGAAGAGTAACGGCTTTGGTCCAGTGGCCCAGGGCAGGTCTTTATCCTCCAGCTCCCCCAAAGACCCTTAAGCCCTGCAGCTATGCTCACATGCTCTACTCCATCTTCACCTCAGTATCCTTCCTTCCTTTACTAGATCATTTTTATAATTCCCCTTCTGCCTGGAATTCACCTTGGCTTGCTTTCTTTTTTTAAACCAAATCCTTTTTATCATTCTAATCAAACTTTTTTCTCCAAACCTCACTTTCTCCTCTCTCATATCCACCCCAGGGCTTCCTCTTATGTCTCTTTCCAACTCTCCTCCAGTCTCTGTCTGTGAAGGTCCACAGTCCAGTGGCTGCAGCAACAGAATGTCAGACAGCCATATATTAACATTTAGACAGCCTCGGGGCCCGAAGGGGAGCTCCAGTTTAAATCAGTCACATCCTCTCGGCACATTCAGAAAAGTTGCACAATCCGACTGGTACAGCTGGCACCAGTGGAGCTCTGCTGTCAATCTTCACGGATGTTTTATCCTGTCAGTTGTTCAACGTGACTGTTTTACGGCTTTGTAAGCTTCTCTCAGTTTCTCCTCATAGGCATGTCTCTTTTCTATCTACATTCCACTAAAGAAAATGAGTTGTGATGCTGTCATTGTCAAGTTAGTGAGATCTTATAGCTGCTCCACAAAGTAGCTGCTTATTTAAAGAGGAACAAATGGGGAAAATTATGCCTGATCTTGGTTATTTACATTGGTTAATCTGTCAATATGTTTTAATTGAACCATAAAGTGTCGAAACAGAAGCACAATTTGTCTGAGTGACAGCCCAAAAGCCAAATATTACCAGTTGATAGATAGATAGATAGATAGATAGATAGATAGACAGATAGATAGATAGATCAATCGATCGATCAATCATCTGAGACCTGAACGCCAGACCATCGAACAGTCAGCCCACCATTTTGGTCCAAAGCAAACTGTCATGGAATTTCATGCTGGCAAATTTAATTATAGTCTCTGCGATGAGCTCCTGATCATTATGCCAGCAAGTCAATATAATGCTCAAATACCTCAAACCCTAATGATGCTAGTTACCAGCAGCTTTAGTGATGACGCTAACTAGCAAGCTAAACTGAGATGGTGTGCAGATCACCACAGAAACCATTACACCTCCTATTTACCATAACGTGAGCAGATGAGCATATGCTAATGTTAGCCCGGAGCTTAAATCTTTCCTGTGCAGTACAACCTCACAGATATTAGTGCAGATATGCACTGTCACAGACCACATACTAGCTTTTATAATGAATTTAGTGTTGTCTCAATGAAGCTGCAGCATTTTGCAAAGCACTGACAACTTATGCATTCAGCCCATGCTTTCAGGTTGTTTACGCCAAACTCTGACCCCACCATCCAGCTGTTGTACCAGATAACATTTTTACAGTCTTCTGTCATCCAATTTTGGTGAGCCCCGATGAACCGCAGCCTTATTTTCCAGTTCTTAGCTGACAGGAGTGACACCTGATGTCGTCTTCGGCTCCTGTGCCACATCTGCCTCAAGTTGTAACACACTGTGTACTCAGAGATGCTCTTCTGCATGCCTTGGTTGCAGTTGCCATCCTCTATGCTGTGGTGTGCTGGGGTGGCAGATTGAGAGTAGTGGACACCAACAGATTCAACAAACTGGTAGAATGTGTTGTCCTCCATCAGGAAGGTTGGATGGATGGATGGATGGATGGATAGATGGATGGATGGATATT
>VUQH01037399.1:13347-23729 GCA_015106775.1 Etroplus canarensis | reverse complement strand
GCTCATGTTGAGAAGTTTGAGTAAGAGAGGCAAGGCTGAGATGGTTTGGTCATGTTCAGAGGAGGGATAGTGGACATATTGGACAAAGGATGTTGAGGATGGAGCTGCCAGGCAGGAGGAGAAGAGGAAGACCACAGAGAAGATTCATGGATGTAGTGAAGGAGGACATGCAGAGGGTTGGTGTGAGGTAAGACGATGCAAGGGATAGGATGAGATGGAGGAAGATGATCCGCTGTGGCGACCCCTAACGGAAGCAGCCGAAAGAAGAAGAAGAAGAAGAAGAAATGGCCCTAATCCTCCTCCATACTTTACAGAGAAACAGCTAATGAAGCAGAGGAGCAGCTGAGGATCAGGACACATCAAATCCTGAAGCAGACCAGCAGCAGCAGCAGTGATGCTGCAAAATCTGTGAGGAACATCTGCAGCACTTTGTTGAATCTGCTGAGAAGAATGAAGAGGGTCAAAGGTACCAGCACGGTATACCTAATGAAGTGGCCAGTGAGTATAATACTTTCAAAGCTCAGGGCATCTGAACACAGGTCTGCACGATGAACGTAGACATTGGTGATGTTGAATCAAAGTACTCTGAGTACTTCCTGTCTGTACTCGTACTGCAGTGAGGGGCGGTGTTTCCCGTCAGGTTAATCCGGACTCTGCGTGCAGCCTCTCAGGAATCTGATTACTGGCAGCCGCTAGACGCTAAGTTAGCATCTGCGGCTAACGCTAACGCCTGTCGTTACCTTGAAGCGGACCGTCATGACGCTCTCGCTGCTCCGCAAACACCGCGAGACGTCCCTCCTCCGTCCCTCCTCCGTCCCCCCGCAGCGAGCCTCGCACTGGTCGCTCGGTGAGGTCTAACCAGCTCACTGACCTGACATTGTGCTGCTAACCGGCAGCTCCGCTCCTCTCCTCGGATTTAATGACGGAAACAAGCTGCCGCCCGTTGCCATGGCAGCTCAGCGTCTTGCGCAGGCGCAGGACATACGTAGCGCGTACTGGATCGGCGCGTCAGCACGCCGCCATATTGCTCCGGGGTAGCGTGAAATGAAAATGATGCTAACTCACCGAGTTTCCAACAGATTTACAAACCTACAGGGTTGCCTGTGATACTGCATGTTTAGTTCATCTAAAACTGCAGTATTTAATATGTACACCACTGTGCAAAAGCCTTGGGCGCCCTTCATTTCTTTCTATTTTGCTTCCAGGGAGATGCAGAAGCTCTCCAGGTTTTCTATGGGTGTTCTGAAGTTTTTTCTTGGATATCAGTGCTTTTTCACTCACTTTCAGTCCAGCTGGCATGGTGTGCACTAGAAAATATTCTATCTATCTAAATCTAAAAGACTATCTACAGCAGACAGTGTCTGAAAGTCAAGTCAATCCAGCAAAGACCTGTCACAGGACCTGAGAGATTCATCTGGACCTTCAGCTGATCAAACTATTGTTCATGAAGCCTCATCAGAAATGGTCTCAGTGGAAGGGTGGCTGTCAAGAAGACACTCTTAAGGAAGGGAAACAGGGAGAAAAGGCTGAGCTATGAAAATGACACCAGTACTGGACTGAACACCAGTGGAAACAGGTCTGATGGAGGGATGGATGGACCTCAACATTACTGAAGCAGTGTGAGATCATCTGGACAGAGAAGAGAGCAAAAGGCAGCCAACATCCAAAGAAGAGCTTTGGAATGTCCTTCAAGAAACCTGGAGAACTATTCCTGAGGACTGCTTAAAGAAATTAAAAGAAAGAATAAAATGCTTTAGTTGGCATCTCCAGATGGCACAGTGGATTGTCTTGACCGACAGTGGTTTCTGGAAGTATTCCTGTGCCCATTTAGTAATGTCAGTGACACAATCATGCCGATGAGTGATGCAGTGTAATCTGAGGGCCCGAAGACCACGGGCATCCAATAAAGGTCTTTGGCCTTGTCCCTTACACACAGAGACATCTCTAGTTTCTCTCAATCTTTCGATGATGTTATGTACTGTAGATGATGAGAGTTGCAAAGCCTTTGCAATTTGATGCTGAGGAACATTGTTTTTGAAGTATTCCACAATCTTTTTACGCACTCTTTCACAGACTGGAGAGCCTCTGCCCATTTTACTTCTGAGAGACTCTGCCTCTCTAAGACATCCCTTTTATAGCCTTCATGTTACAGACCTGATATCAATTAATTTAATGACTTTTTAGATGTTCTCCCAGCTGAACCTTTTTGAACTTTCTTGCTTTTTCAGCCATTTGTTGCCCCGTGCCAACTTTTTTGGGACCTGTAGCAGGCATCCAATTTGAAATGAGCTCATTTCAAACTGGGAAGGTGTTCAAGTTCCCAGTTTGAACATTTGTTATGTTATCTATGTTCTGTTGTGAATAAAATATTGGCTCATGTGATTTGAAACTGTTTTAGTTTGAATTTTGTTAAAATTGAAAAAACATCCCAACTTTTCTGGAATTCGGGTTGTATTTGAATTCCTTCCCTCTGGCAGGCGTTTCAGGTCTTTAGGTCCCAAAACTACCAGACACCAGAACAGCTTCCTCCCACATAGTTATACTCATTAATGTTTAAAACCCAGCATAACTGTGAGATAACAAGTTTATTTTTGCAATGACAAATTTATTTATACAATTGTACTTACCTTTCCTGCCCTTTATATCTTGCACCACTGTCTATGTTAGTGTGTGCATGTCTTGCTGTTGTGTCTTCTGTTAACATGTCTACATTGACAGATCTGACACTGAAACAAATTCCTTGTGTGCACAAGCATACTTGACTAATAAACTTGATTCTGATTGCTCTGATTACACACTCTGTTTTTGCCTTTTTTGCTGTATTTCCATTTTATGTTTGTATGTTTAAGGAACATATAAAGAAATGAGGAGTGCCTAAGACTTTAACTTGTCATTTAGCATTTTCTGGAGTGCAACAATTCGAACAGGTGACGGGCAGGATGAAATGAGTCCTTTAGGATGTTGAGCATTTTCTGTAGGACACTCTCAGTGGTGCAGAAGTAAAATGGCATGAATGCTGTTGCAAAAGGTTCACCTTCCTGAGTGTTCTTAGAAAGTACAGACACTTTTGTTTGTTGTCCGCAAGAGGTCCTCTGAAATGTGTGCGCCCAGGAATTTGTAACTGGACACCCTCTCCCCCCTCCCTCCACTGACATGCAGTGGTGAATGGATATCCTGCTTCACTCTGTACTGTTATGAGTTCTTTTGTTTTTTTATGTTGAAAGTTAACCTCTGCACTTCCTCTCTGTAGGGGGACTTATCACCTTCTGCGATCAGCCCCACCACGTTTGCGTCTTCTGCGAATCTGGGGTTGGTGTTTTGAGATGGAAACACGGTCTTGAGTGTGCAACGAGTAGAGGAGTGGGCTCAGCACGCAGCCTTGTGGGGCGCCTGTGCTGAGTGTTATAGTGGAGGAGGGGTGTGAGCCCATCCTGACTGTGATCAGTTTGTTAAGAGGTCCTTTACTCAAAGGCAGATATTGTGCTGTACGCCCAGGTTGGACATCACGGTGAAGAGTCTGCTGGGTAAGATGGTACTGAAAGTTATTCATTGTTTACAACTGCATTTCATTTGACAGGGACAATGTAACAGTTGAAATACAAAAGATTAAACTTATGTGTAGGAGCCTGCACTGTCACTTTGTGAAATAGTCACAACATAAATGTTCACGTCCACTCTTATACGTACTGATTCATGCACATGTACACAAATGAATATTTTCTATGTTTAAAAGGCAAAAAGGTCCACATTTCGATGTCTTAGGGTGATTGGTGGTGAAGCAAATCGAGTTGTATCGTGGGTAATGTAGGTTCCTGGAATTAGAAGAACAAACACGCTGTCTCAAACATCTTCCTTCATTCTGACTGATTGACCTACATCCACTGAAAGAATGTGGGACATTGTCTGTGGTGCCAGGACTTGATTCTGATGCTCACACTGCAGTTTGAAAAAAGGCCTTTAAATTCACAGCTCCTGTAGCATCCACTAAAGCTTAGAGCTGCTTTTACTACATATATTAGGCCTGAGCATTATAGCCTCCATTTTTGTCTGACTTATTCTGATGTTTTAGGTATAGATTTATAATGGGTTGTCATAAAAGCTCCTGTAGGCGTCCCAATACTTTTGCCTGTGTAGTTTACCATAGACCAGTTTACCTGTAGAAAGTTATTCCTTGTTGCTCAGTTTTCTTACATTTTAAATAGGACTGGGTCAGAACTGAGCAACAACCTTTAACATGAAGCCAACACTCAAATGCCAAAAACTGCAGTTCCTAGACTGGCCACTTGAGACTGGCTCTAACCATGAGTCAGTGCCTACAGACTCCCATTTAAAGATGTCAACCTTTACAGCAGAAATATACATGTTTAAAGACTGTTAAAAAACAGTTTTGGTCTCTATGGATAGTTTAACCCTTCATAGCAACTGTACAGGTGATGCCACACATTTAAGGTCACAACTTATTAAAGCAAGTTCTACTTAATTTAATCATCTTAAAATTGTACAAAACAACAAAAAGACCAAAAAACTGTCAGGTAACTCCGACTTATTTCATCCTAGTCCACCGTGGTTATGATTATTATTATATTTTTATATTCTCCATTGGAGCAGTTAGACTGAAATATAATCAACTGTAAACCATACAGCATTTCATTTCCGTGTCACATCATTTATACGTTTCAAACTGAGAATGACTCCACATCACAGGTTGCTGTTACAAAATTGCACCACTTTTATTCATTTAAGGCTTTTTAGTTTTTATCTTTACATTTGGCTTTCACCGACCCCCCCTCCCCTCCCCTCCCCTCCCTCCCCCTGCCTCCTGCCGCCACCGCTGTGGATTTCTGTACTGGGAAGAAACCAGTTCCGACCATTTCAGCACCAGAGCCTAAACTCCCAGCAGCAGCTCACCAGGATTTTTCTCTTTTTTTTTTTTTTTAAACCTGATGCCTCACTGGTCAAAGTGGTTTCTTTTACATTTCACTGGTCATCGTCATGCCATACAGAGAAAAAAGAAGCAGATTTATATCAATAACGGGAATTTTAAAAAATCGTTTCTTCTCATTGTGAACTGCTCATTCCAGTTTGCATTCGGCTGCGTCTGCAATCGTCACTTCAGTGCCACGTCAGATTCCCATTTAGCCTAGCTTAGCACAAAGAGTGGAAGCAAAGGGAAAGTGCTAGCTTGTAAAGGATGTAAACATGCAACAAGTGACCTGGAACACATTTTACTGTAGCTGTAAGAAGATATAAAGCCATTAAGTGCGACATTTGATGCTCAAATCAAATAAATGAATCCACGTTTCATATTATAATTGCATTTATATCTGCTTACAACTGCTGCAGTGTTGCCACCTTTATTAAATGTTTACATGCTGCTAATAAATGCTAAATACGGGCACTTGAAGTGAAGTGTCACCATGCACAACAACCCCTATTTTACCATCGCAGTTAAGGCTGCTTCAAATGAAGACTTTAAAACGCCTCTGTTATCATCTAAACACTCAGGCGTGCCTGCTTTGGGCGCTTCTGACACTTGTTCTCTTTAAACCAACAATCACACCCACTTTCCAGTTTGCAGTGTGGTTGCAGACGTGTGAAATTAAGGCCAGGCTCCCTTGTCTTGCTCTTCGCACGACTGCATCTCTCTCAAGTAACCAAGAATCACACTCACTTATTCTTCTTTTTGAAGCACACCGGCGCTTTTAGAGCTGCTCAACGTTTGGCTCAAGCTGTCAAAGACGAAAGAAGTCGCATGAAATGGCGAATGCCCCCGCAGCCTCTGCACGGAGGCCAGAAAAGTCCGATTGCAGCCGCGGCTGGGAGCCGACTTCTCCTGAATGTTGTAACAAAGAATGCACCCCCCGATGAAAACCTGGATAAGGACATTTTTAAGCGTTTATCAGCCTATTTCATCTCCTAATGAATGAATTCTCTACAACAGCTATAATCACATAAAAGAATGCATAATATGAAGCGTCTTTACACATATAAACATTTAGAAATACTTTCCAACAGCGAAAATAAACTGCAATGCTCAACACATGTGATTAAACAGTTAAAATAAGCATAATAACAGCGTTATATGCAACTAAGTATGCTTTATAACCATTTGGTGTACAGTGCGTCACCATTCACTACCTGTTAATACAACAGGTAAAGATACTGTAGGAGAAGTGATAAAAGTTAATAAAAACACTTAAAATGTCCTTATATTGCTTTAAAATTTAATTATAGTGGTTTAGAAACATCATTTAAATATAAAGTGGGAGTTTATTTTTGTAAGGCTGAAAAATTCAGTAATAAAACATAATAGTAATAAAGCATAAATTTTGTCTTATTCTTCTATATCCAGGTTGTTTTTTTGACTGTCAAAGGTGCTCACTGCTGCTCCTTGTGGTAAGGACGAAACCATCCGTTATGCCTTCAGTTTTCAGAACTAGCATCAGTGGCTGTTCTCTGCTTTCCCACCACAGGAGGCAGTAATGAGCCCCTTCTGGGTTGCTATAACGAGAAAAAACCAGGAGTCGTGATGTCGGCGTTCCAGCAGGAAACGGTTTGTGATTGCCCATCGCGGCTGCAAACAGCCTTTCGGCCTGGAAGCTTCTGCTTGGCATGCAAACTGTGGCAGCAGCACCTCCTGGAGGTCAGACTGGGTACTGGCAGAAACATCAACATGCTACATGACTGAACGCACTGGAGGAGAACCAGAATACTGACAGCAGTACCACAGAGTACCGTGGGACTCCTGATAGTACAACACTGTG
This sequence comes from Etroplus canarensis, assembly GCA_015106775.1. NCBI lineage: Eukaryota > Metazoa > Chordata > Actinopteri > Cichliformes > Cichlidae > Etroplus > Etroplus canarensis. Next base: position 16,965 of record VUQH01037399.1, on the reverse strand, counting down.
CACAGCAGCACTCACAGAGGTCACTGGTCCGTCATACGGTTTCTGTAAGCTGACCACTCTCACATTTACAAAAAAGCAGATATTCAAAGGCTTTCTGCAGCTTCAACCCCGTCTACATGGACTCCAGCCGTGCTACCATTAAACTGAAACACTGAGAATTTAAATTTCCTTTAACCAATGGAATACAGACACCAAATCATCCATGCTAACAATTTAACTCAGCCCAATCCCTGCTGAAGTGTTAGCATGATGTGTCACATGGTTTCAAGGCTACAGAATACCAACCCTGACTTCTTCTGGTCAAGGTTGGTAATCCATACCTTGATAGCTTAAGGGGACCTATTATGCTTCCTCCTTAATTTCCTTTTTAATCACATATGTAGAAATAAAATGTTTTTACGAAGACGTATTGGGGCCACATTAAAAAAAAAAAAAAGGTATAAATAAAGCAGAAATACTATTTTTAGAATATTTGGACTTTATTCTCAAAATTCTGGCTTGTATCTCAAAATGTCAAATTCATTCTCCAACTTCTGACTTTTTTCTAAAAATTTTACTTCTACGTTATTTTTGAAGTCTTGAAATTATTCTTAAAATTCCAATTTAAATTGTTCATATTCCAAATTGATTCTGAAATTCCAACACTTATTTTCAAAACTATATTTCAATTTTATTTTTGAAACATTGACTTTTTGATTCTCAAATTTTTGACTTTATTCTCAAGATCTCTGGGTTATTCTCAGAACTTTCAAATTTGTTCTCTAAATTGTTTTTCAGCTTTGTTCTTAAAATCTTCACTGTTGTTGAAATTCCAACTTTATTTTGTAAATAGTACTTTGACTTTAATCTCAAAATTTCAACTTTATTCTCAAAATCTAGAACAAAAAAATCCTATTATTTTTTTTTAAGGTGTCCCAAACACTTCATCGTATGCTTTACTGCCATTTATATCAAACATGGCCAAAGTTTAGAATGAGATAAGCATAAAGCTCAGACTTCACATTGTTGTACAAGTAGAAAATGTTTTTGGTGCTGCCCCTCTGCAGGCTTCTGGAAGTGAACCAATCAGAAAAAGAGAGGCTTTTAGGGAGGGGGGCCTTAAGGAGACAGAAGTTAAAATGACGTTTTAGACAGATTAAAATACTAAGGATGTTAATTTTCCTTTTGAATCATGTAAAGTGACGAGTGGAGTCCCACAATAAAGTTACAGAGCTCAGAAATCAGCATGATAGGCCCCCTTTAATAAATGATCGGTTAAAGTGAGTGACGGGACCAATAATTCAGTGTCTCCCACACCGATGTGTTGCGTTAACAATATTTTAAAGCATGTAATCATATGGTTATTGCCACAGAGACAACACCTGTTGGCTGTTCTGCTCCGTAATTATAACTCCACCCCGCCGGTCAAAAAACGATCATTACAGAAACTGGCCTGGTTCACTGTCGTTATGTAGCTCACTTACACTCAGAAACACACAAACACACTTACTAACACACACACAGAGTTAAGGTACTGGACCAGTGTGAGTCTGCTGTCAAAAAGGCAACAAGTCCGCCCTGAGCAGCAGGTCAGGAGTCTACTTATTGAGCTGCTACGCTAACAAGCTACAAGCCACAGATACTGGCACTCATTGTTTTTATTAGTTAACGTCCCTTTAGAACATACCCTGTATATTCAATGGGCTGTTAGCTAATTAGCTCGCCCACAACACCAATCACCGTATGTTCATTGCTCATGTTTCAAAACTGTTACACTGGAAAGTTTAGCATTGTTAGCGTCTGCTAACAGGCAGCCTGTAGGAGCCTCTATTTGTTTATTTTGTGAAAACAACTCAAAAATGCCACAAGCTGTACATTAGCATGGTTAGCATTTCTCTTGTCTCTTATTAACACAGACCTATGTATTCCATTGGATAATTTGGCTAAAACCTAGCCAGGAAACAGACTAATTGCAATCCTCTTTCTAAAAAATACACTAATGAAGCTAATACCTCTAAAACAGTCTAGCAGAAGTATCGCCATTTCTCAGTTTTACTAACAGCATACATTCTTTAAAAGGTACCAATTGTAAAAATAAAATAATTTACAGCCTTTTGGAATTAATTAAGGCTATAAATTTCAGCAGGATGTAGAAAGACTACCACTATGATATTGGGTCCAAAACATCTTTACATTTGATTTTTTAAATTAAAAATAAATTAGCTATCACAGGATGAGAGGCACCTGAATTGGTCATTAAGCTGCTAACTGATGGCCAATTTATAACCTCCAATTAACGTAACAGGCATGTCTTTGTACTTTGGGAAAACATACAAATGTCACAGAAAGGTCCCAGCTGAGTATGAAGTTTGAACCCAGAACCTTCCTGCATTAATTTAATCATCGCACCACTCTGATCTCAGGCCAACTTTAGCATTTTCTTGTTTTTTTAATACAGGAGCAACTACACAAGCGTTTCCGGATAAAAAAGTGTCACATAATGGTGTAATTTGTAATGAAATTTGGCATTTTCAAGTAACAATTAGCACCTTTAAAGAAATGCTCACAAAACTAAAACTCCACAAATAGCCTATTCAATCAATTATCATTCCAACCTATGGCTAGCTCAACTGTACCTTTTTTGGGGGGAAATTACCAATGTTCATACCCCCACAAAAGTAGCACTTGCCAAGATGTTGCCAATGTATTTTTTTTACTCCTATAGACACATATTTATTTCTTCACAAAAATGCAAACAGCGGATCAACAAACAGTACCTTGGCAAGGCCAGTATCTTCGCCTTACATATTTTCATTGATACTTAATACAGCTAGGAGCTAGTCTACAACCACTAACAACCACTAGTTTCTTTAGGGACATGCTAACAAAGCAAAGTCATAACGTTTCTTTCGTAATTCAGCTGCTAGGCTAACAAGATTGCCTACAACTGTTACACTAACTGATTTAAATGCTAACAAAGCTAACACCCAACAATGAACAAATCAGAGTAGTCTGCTTTATTTCTGAATGCTGCCAGTTCTTTAGCTCAAGCTAACCTGAATTAGCGTTATGCTACCAGCACAGTAAGCTAACCCCACAACCTGCTGCGCCACACCACCCCCACCACCCCAACCCACCCCTCCCCCCAAAACTCAAAAATAAAAAAAATGACTCTTAAATGTTTTCACAAGAATCATAATTATAACCACTGTAATAATAACCACGGTATGAATCCACAGGTTTGACCAGAGCCACACACACAGAGTCTGCCATGTTGCTGCCGTCGCTGCCACATTGATGATGGTGCAGCAGTAGCGCCAACATGGCTGATGGTCAAACTGTATGCGCATGGCTCAGGACTGCTGGAAAACAAGTTGAAAGGAAAAGGAAAGAAACTTTTTAAAATCAAAAAAGCAAGAAGCCACTCCCCACTGCGAAAACGGCCTAGCGGAGAGCATGATGGGAACCGTAGTTTAAATCTGGCCCCGCATTCCCACAACAGCAGAATCATCATCATCATCACCGCCGACGCCGCTGCCGCAGTCCTTTGATGTTTCATTTTAATGTTTCCAAGGCAACAGTCTCCGATAGACAGTGTGGTGAGTGGATGAGAGATGTGGTCGTCATGATAATAGAGGT
>VUQH01037399.1:0-13327 GCA_015106775.1 Etroplus canarensis | reverse complement strand
ATGACATGGTTGTGTTAAAGGGGCGTGGCCAGCTGGAAGATGTCCTGTGATAGATTGGTTGGTTGGTTGGTTGTTGTCTGTCAGGTGAGCAGAAAACTGGAGAGAGACAAAGAGAGTGTATAAACATAAGTGTGTGTGTGTGTGTGTGTGTGTGTGTGTGTGTGCGCGCGTGAAAACAGGAGCTACCTGTCATTAGAGAAGCTGACAGGTGGACTTTTTGCGGGTTTTCCCTGGAACTGGACTCTTCCTGTTAATCTGTCGGACGAGGTCATAGAAGATCTGCACACAAACAACAACAAATGAAACCACAAGCTGCACTTCCTCTAACATCCACTAGAGGCCTGCCTGCAAGAGTGAGTCAGTCCCCATAGACTCCCATGTTAATATCTGCAACTTTACAGCAAAAATAAACATGTTTACAGCCCGCTACAAAAAACAGTTTGGGCCTCTATGGATAGTTTACCCTTCATGACAACTGCATAGAGGATGAACTTTATTTTAACTCACATGTTTGCATTTTATTAAAGGTTAAAATTGGGGGCATAGCTGCTTTCACTGAGGGACAGTACTGTGCAATAGTCTTGACCCACCAATCATTTCTTTATGTGTTGATAGGAAAATGGCTCATAAGTGCAACAATTACTGAAACATGCAAACATAAATGGAAATACAGTACAGAGTACGTACAGAGTTTGTACGATTCTAACCAGCTTGAAAGACAATATTTGTAAATGCTAACTTTATTCTTCCACACAGCCTGAACTCTCTCAGCCAAGCTTTCTGTCATTTCTTTAAATCATCGTCAGGAATAGTTCTCCAGGCTTCTTGAGGGACATTCCAAAGCTCTTCTTTGGATGTTGTTTTGTTCTCTGTCAAGATGATCCCATACTGCTTCAGTAATTTTGAAGTCCATTTATCGCTCCATAAGATCTATTGCCACTTATTATTAGTCCAGTTCTTGTGTACTTTTCATAGCTCAGCTTTTTCTCCCCGTTTTGCCTTCCTTAAGAATGTCCTGTTGACATCCATCACACCCTGCACATCATACTAAAATATGCCAAGTTTTCAGCTAATAGTTCTTTGGGAATCACTTTGTTTGTGCAAATACACTATTCTCTGTCTGTCAAACTGTTATCTTTGGCATTTTTCATAGATTCAATTAAAGAAATGGGAACAAATGATGTGTTTTGTGGCAGGCCGCTGGTAACAAAGTAACTAAAGATCCAATTTAAATCTGGTTCTTTACCAACTTGTCTGTTAGGTATCGACACAACACTGGATCATCCCTTTAGTTAGGAGCCTTTTTAATGTTTTAATTATTCATAGGTCAGAGTTCAGTGGCTCAAAACAAAAGACCTTCCTGTGACTATGTCCACGTACAAGGAATGAACTGAAAATGAGTGAAAATGCAGCCAAACAAACATTCAGACAAACACTTTGGAGGAGCTTCAGAAGGTCTGGAGAACTTTAGTTTAAGACTATTTTTAAAAAATCACAATTACAAATGACAAGGTTTGATTGTGTAAAACATTACGGCTCGCAGCTCTCATTAGAATGTGATTTTGTGCTCTGTTTGTTATAGCGGATCGGCTGACAAAATAAACTTCGTAATGAGCGGTGACGTAATGAGGTTACATTAATCAGCGACAGGTGAGTCCACGGTTCAGCGTTTGTAACCAAATTATTCGAGTTACTCGACAAAGTGGTGCAGATCTACATTATAGCAGGTGTTGCTATTCTCTTGTATCTGCACTGTGAGTTAGCGAAGAGTTAACCTGGATGCCCTTCCAAATGCAACGCTCCCCATTTATCCGGGTTTGGGATCAACACTACGAGTACACCAGCAAGCCTAGTGCCAGTCCCATCTCATTTTTGACTCCAAAAGCTAACATGGTGGCACCTAAAACTCTATGCTTGAAGGATCAAAATATCAGAAACTAATAAATGACAGTGCTGTGGTTATGTCCATCTTTTATACTCCATATGCTGTACACGTCATTTTGTAAAGTTTGGACCAGAAGCCAGAAGCCCAGAGACCTTTAGTTCAGCTTTAAACCTGAGCAAAATATTTGTCCTTAATGGTGTAAGCTCTACCTTCGGTGAGTTTAGTTACCTCGTTGACGTTAATCTTGCTCTTGGCAGAGGTTTCCAGGAAGGCGCAGGAGTTCCACTGGCGGGCGAGCCCAATGCCCGACTCTTTGGCCACCACACGCTCCACCTCCAGGTCGCACTTATTTCCAACCAGGATCATGGGAACCTGCAGCAGCACACCAGATACATTCAGACAGAAACCGTTAACCTCACAGCGCCACCTTGCTCAGAATTCAAAGATGATTGGTGGAGTACTTTAACCAAAAAAAAAACAAAGCATGCGACCACCGTGAAACAGGACATCAGTGGTTTCCGCTGGTTTCAAAACATCCTCAGTGTTTCAAGAGAAATCATTAAATTTGTAGCTTCAGAACACTCTCTACATGCTGCAGTTTTTCTTTTTTTCTGTCTTTGTTTATTTATTCTGTAAATATTTTGCTTGTTTATCAGGAAAAAAATTCATATTTGAAATTTTATTTACTTTAATTATTGATTAAAATTAACACGTAACCTCAAATTTAATACATGATTAAATATTTTTTAACTTGTAAAAAATAAATTTATAATTACAACTTTATATATTGTAGGTGTTTTTATGTTTTATTTTAAATGAATATCTTGTTTTTATTTTATTCAGTAATTTTTTTTACAATTTTGTTTAAAATTATTTTCCAATTAATGTATTTTTATATTATGTTATTTTTTTGTTTGAAATTAATTTCAATTTATTAATGCATTAATTCACTGATTAAAATTAATGCGTACTTTTTGTTCAAAATTCATTTCTAATTCCAAATGTATGTTTTTTTAAATTTTTTTTTACAAGTCATTTATAATTTATTTTCTTTCTAGGTGTTTAAGATTATTTCAGATATCGAAGGTGAGCAAAATTACTTTTATTTTATATATTCCAACTTTTTTAACCTTATCGTTTTTTTTCTTAAAAGCTGTTTTAACACAGTTTGAAGCCAAAACTCAAACGTTCTTACTGATGTCCACCAGGGGGCAGCAAAAGTAAAGCTCTCAATACACGTCATTGGAGGCGTTTTGAAATAAAAACCTGCTTTCTCATGTTGTTCAAGTGACTGTTTGTTTTAGAAGATTAAATGAAAGTTAGCCTGGAAGCAGGATTAGCCCAGCTGCGTCTGGAGGTGACAGATTAAACCTTGTGGCACCTCTGAAGCTTAAATTTACAGGTTTTGTCTAAAGTGACATTTTATTGTTATGACAAACTGTATTTGGCCACAATCTTCTCCACTTGTTTCCAGGCAACTGCCTCAGAGCCAAGCAACAAGTGTTATTAATACATCATGACTGATTACTAACAACTGGACGAACTAACCTGAACAGCTTTCTGGTGTTTTGTTTATTATCATCTTTGCCGCCTAATTTTGGTTTTTCGCCTTTGTTTTTGAAAACTCTGTGATGCTACACAAGTTTATTATTATAACTTTAGAATACCTCCTTAACCACCATACAGACTCCATTAGCCGAAGGTGAAAGTCGTGAGACGAAGCTGGAAACTCCAGAAAAACTCATTAAAAGACATTTCAGTGATTAAAATTAACGTGTAACTTCAAGGGTTTCAGCGGGGGCGGTGGTGTAATGGTTATGATCGATCGATCGAGAGGTTGTGAGTTCGAATCCCGGTCAGACCAAGACCCCTAGGCGAGGTCCCAACCGCATGTGTGCCTCCGTCCACCCAGCAGTAAAAATGGGTGCCAGTAAAATACTGGGAAGGTAACGTGCGATGGTTACCAAAGTCGCTTCACGCTACAGAAACCCGAGAGAAGCTCCGGTCCGATGAGCCTTGTAGGCTCGGGTTTAAAAACCCAACGGATTTTACCTTTCAAGGGTAAAATAAATGTCTGATTTCAAATTAATTATTATTGATTTTACATTTAATTTTTTAATTAAAACGGACAGGGTTTGGGTAATAAGTAGGTGTCTTACGTCCTCGGTGTCCTTCACTCTGAGGATCTGCTCCCTGAGGTCCTGAAGGTCGTTGAAGGTGGACTGAGCCGTGATGGAGTAAACCAGAGCAAAGCCCTGGCCGTTCTTCATGTACAGGTCTCTCATCGCTGTGAACTGCTCCTACAGACAGACACACAGACAAGTGGTCACGAAGACAGACACACACAGTCACATGGCCGAAGTATATGGACAGCCCTGTATACATCAGGGTGGTTTTGAACAGAGAGAGGTCTTACTGTTCCTGCTGTGTCCAGGATCTCCAGCATACACTGCTGTCCATCGACCTCGACTTGCTGGAGAAACAAAGAGTGACTCTTAATGTTCTCTACGTAACAACTCAAAATCCTGAGCTTCTGTCTCAAATTGTTATATCTGTAAATATTTGTCTACACTATCATTACATCATATCATACACAGACCCTCATTTTCAGAGACTTAAAAGTAATGGGACAAACTAACATCATTATAAATAAAAGGATTGTTTTCAACATTTGCCTGAGGTCTAGAACCCCTGGACATCACTAAATGTTCTGTGACCCCCCTGAGATGCTCTACGAGGCCTTTACTGCAGAGGCCTTCAGTTGCTGCTGGTTTGTGGGTCGTTGCCTTCAGTAACTGAAAAACTGCTCTGTTGGGTGGAGATCAGGTGACTGACTTGGTCACTGAAGACTATCCCATTTCTTGAGACACTTTTGGGTTGCTGTCGCAGTTTGCTCGCAGTTCCATGCCATAACATTACTGCCACCATGTTTGACAGATGATGTGCTATTCTTCACATCATGAGCGGTTCCTTTCCGTCTCCAGACTTTTGTCTTTCCATCATTCTGCCACAAATTCATCTTGGTTTCATCTGTTCAGGCTCTTCTAAATGTTTTCGGTAAAGTCTAATCTGTCCTTCCTGTTTCCTGTTAGTGTACCTAGTGGTTTGCAGCTTATTGTAAACCCTCTGTGTTCATGTTTATGAAAGCATTTCTTTTGATTTTGACAGATAAAGACTGATTGATTATAGACTTTGACAAAGACACACCTACATCCTCCCAGAGTGTGTTCCTGACTTGGCTAGATGTTGTGAAAGATTTTTCTTAACTATAGAAAGAATTCTGTGATCATCCTCTTTAGTTGTCTTCTGTGATCTTCCAGACCTTTTGGAGTTGCTGAGCTTCTGAGTGTGTTCCTTCTTTTTAAGAATTTTCCAGATTGTTGTTCTGGTCATGCCTGAAGTTTTTGCTATTTCTCTGATAGGTTTACCTTGGTTTTTCAGCCCAGTGGTACCCTCCTTCACTTCTATCCACATCTCTTTGGACCTCATAGGAAGAGCAGCAGTAAATAGGTACCAAATGAAAGTTAAAAACTTGAAATCAGCTCCAGATCTTTTAATCTTTTTAAGTTTGTCATATAATAATGAGCAAGCAGACCTCACCTGGACAGGAAACTGCGTATCAGTCAGTTGACCCATTACTTTTGAGCCTTTGAAAATGGGGACTTTGTATAAAAATGGCTGTAATTCCTAAACAGTTATTCCAGAACTAACTGACATAGTAACAGGGGAGCTAAATTCAATAAAATAGTAAGCTAAAATAAAAGATTAAATGATTAGCTAAATGTAATAATCACTTGATAAAATTTTGGCTTTAACTGAAACAAAAGTAATAAAAAGCTAAACTAATTCATGGATTATTTCAATGTTTAGGCACTAAGTAGCAAACAATTTTCCCCCTCACCCCCCAACCGGTCGAGGCAAATGGCTGCCCCTCCTTCAGCCTGGTTCTGCAGGAGGTCTCTTCCTGTTAAAGGGGAGTTCTTCCTTCCCACAGTTGCCAAATGCTGCTCATAGAGGACAGTCTGATTGTTGGAGTTTTCTCTCTAATACTGTAGCGTCTTTACCTTAGTGTGAGGCACCTTAAGGTGACTTTTGTAGAGAACTGGCACTATATAAATAAAACTAAACTGAATTAAAATGTTTAGATAAAATGTGATCATTGATTACTATTGAACAAACTAAATGATGTGTGTTTACAAGAGTTACAGGGAATTAAAAGTTAAAATAGTCAGAGGATAAATCATGGAAGTATCGGTTACGCTAATAAGCTAAATCTAACGAGTACTCTGTCTCTAACTTACCAATCCTAAAGAATTACGTGGAAAGTAAATTCTGTAGTAACTCTGACGTTTAAATAATTATGCTAAATTTAGGTGTTAAACTTGTAAATTCGGCACAGATTAAACAGGACGGGGTGATTTTCAGGAGGTCTGACAGAGCAGAGCTGGAGATGTCCTACCTTCCTGTAGGAGTCCTCTATCGTGGGGTCGTATTTCTCCACAAAGATTCCCTGAACAAACTGGACAGTCTGGAGACAGACAGAGAAGAGAGAGGCAGAGGGACAAAGAGAAGTAGGGCAGTGGTGTTAATGGAGCTCTGTTCAGCTCTCCATTGGGAGTCATTAGAATGGAATTAATGTGACACACTGACACGTCTCCATTATATCATCTGGAGTAAAGCACTTCATTGTAGTGAGACTGACACCGCTGTGTTCGTGTGTCCGTGCTGACTGGACCAAAAGAGGACAACCATCCAGGGGAAGTGCAGTGACATCACTCTGCGCCCATTGCCACGGGAATTTGGAGCGAAATATTTCAGGTTTGTAAGTTTGGGTTCAAACACAAAATGAACACAATTTGAGCCTCAAATTGATTAGACGTTTGTCTATTTATCATTTTAGAGACCCATTTATTAGTCTGTTAAAGTTAAGTAAAGCTGTGTGGTTAATGTCTGCATCAGACACAGAGCTGTGAACACACATTCTTTACTCTCCAAATACAATCCTGAGATTGGTTAGAAAATAAAACAAATACGGATCTAAAGGGTCTAAATTTTTATTTTTGCTTTTTTCCTTTCTTTTTGTTTTTATTTATTTATTACATTTCATTACTTTTCTCAATTATTTGTTTTTTAATTATGAGTGTTATTATTGTATAGTAATTATAATAAATTATTATTTTCCATTTTCTTTATTTCTACATATGTATTCTTTTTTGTGTATATTTTTAAATTCCTCTTCAGTGTTTATTTAAATAATATACATTAATTTTAGTTTGTTGATTGGTTCTTATTCAATTTAGTATTTATTTTGTCTTGTTTGATAAAATATTTTTTGCTCTATTGTTTATGCTTTATTTCATTTAAATATTTTTTTACCATTTTAAGGTCTGTAATTTATGATTAGTAATATAGTTTCCATTTTGTTTAATTTTTTCTACTTGATCATTTATTGAGTTGTATTTTTAATTACTTGTAATGGCAATCTAATGTTTAAATAGATAATAAATATATAAATAAATACACACTTGTCTCTTTATGATTATTATTACTTGATTTTTTTTATGTTAGTTAAATAGTACAATATTTCCTGTCTTTGTTATATTAAAAACTCTCATGGTTTTTGTTTTTATTTAGTTTTTCTTTTGAATATTTTAATGTTTGCTATTCAAATAAATTGTAAAGATGTTCTATCGCTCTGATTTTTATTATGTTTATGTTAATGATTTTATTTAAATAATGTTACTTTATGTTTTTGCTGTGTATTAATTTGAGGTGGGGACTATTTTCAGCGGTCCCGTGTGTTGTGCAGTGGCTCTGTGTGATTCACTGACATTAAACAGAATAGGAGAATAACAGTGCGCTCTCACTTTAACACAAACAGCTGATTAGTGACAGTAAAGTGGATTTTTTACTTACCAGAGCTGACTTGCCGACGCCTCCTGATCCTAAAACAACCAGTTTGTATTCACGCATCCTGACTGTCTGTCTGCTGGGCGAGAGACACAAACAGAGGAGGACGCCGTTAACAGGTGGACGTCACGTCCCGGCAGCCAGTCACGGCGCAGCGTTACACTAAGCCCCGCCTTCTGCTATGATGCACCTGGAGCTGTAACACCATCAATTACAAAGACTTCCTCCTGCTCACTGGGAGGTAATAATTACCCAGCATGCATGTGGTAAGTTACTGAAAGCAGCGAGGTCTCGTGATCGCACAGCTGGTGGTGATGTCACAGCTGTGGAATCCTTCCTGGTTACTGTTGCCACGCATCCATGTGTGTATGTGCGCATACCGATCATGCCTCGCCATGCGTGTGCAGCACTCCAGTGTCACGGCAACAAGAAGCAACAGGACAGAGAGGCGCGCGCACACACGAGCCTTTGTGAGGGCGCCCACTGACACGGTGCATTCACTGACCCTAAACCCAGGTCTGATTTTACAATTACAGGCTTTAAACAATCCCCCATAAACACAAACACAACTGAGCCGTAAACTGCAATCTCTCTAAGACTTTCAAACTGCTCCTCCTCCTCCTCTGTCACATAGCTCCTGTTTCATTGGTGGACGCTCATAAACATGACCTCAGCTCCAAATAATGAGGTTAGTCTTTGCACAAGTAATCCATGTGAGCCAAACGCTCAGACTGCAAACTGCTCTAAACGCTCACTTTCAGACAAGTTTTTCTACTCCTGGATCTCTATGATGTCACAGAGAGCGGATATCCCTAATATGGTCATCTCAGGCCCGGAAGCTCCACCCACCTGCTGTTCAAACCACAGACATTATTTCTGAGTCTAAAGAGCAAAGCTCAAACCTACATTATGTCTAAAGGCCACCAGGGGGCAACCCTCGCGGTTCCAAAAGGACTTGCAGATCTTTTGAAGTCTTTGGGAAAACGGAAACGCTATCCTGATGACTTCACGGTCTCAATCGCTAGTTTCAAGTCGTCTTTAATGAAACAGGAAGTTATAAGTTTTGGTTATTCTAACATGCACTATATGGACAAAAGTATAAGACCACAGCTCTTAATCGTTGAATTCAGGTGCCGGTTCAAGATCCTGGACCTGGTGGCCAACTCAAGACCTCGCCCTGGACCCATATGTGTGGAAGGTAGACTAGGGGCCAGAGAGATGTCGGCTCACCCCCTGAGCATTGCTGAGGTGCCCTTGAGCAAGGCACCGAACCCCCACATTGCTCTCTGGCACCTGTAAATGGGCAGCCTTATTCACTAACCTTTCACCACTGCATGTTGCATATAAAAGTGTGTGTGTGTGTGTGTGTGTGTGTGTGTAACAACTAACAACAAGAGTGTGTTGGTTGTTGGTGTTGTTGATTTTAAATTTCTCCATCTATTGCAAAGTGGAAGCATTTAGGAACCACAGCAACTCAGCCAAAAAGTGTCAGACAACGTAAAGTTACAGAGCGGGGTCACCGAGTGCTGAGGCGTAAAAGTGTCCAACACTCTGCCGACTCAGTAACTGCGCCAGGAGATTCATGGCCGAGCAGCTGCATCACCAAACACAACGCCAAGTGTTGAATGGAGAGATGTAAAGAACGCCACCACTGGACTCGGGAGCTGCGCAAACGCTTTCTGTGAGGTGACGAATCACGCTTCGCCATCTGGGAGTCTGACGGACAAGTCTGGATTTTTTTTTTAACATTTTAGTTTGGTAATTTTCATAAATGTAACAAAAACATGGCATTAACTGAACTGTGGTTCACTGCAAAATAGCAATTTATGTTAAATTTTAATTTACAAACCTTTAGTAATGTTGACAGGCTAACTTACTTAATAGGCTGTGTCAACTTCATTATAAGGCCCAAGTTTGTTTGTTTTTTTTGTCAGAAATTGCTCGCTTGCTGGCTATTCTGATAGCAAAGGCTGTCAAGCCCTGGGCTATGGAGTTGTTTTTCTGGGGCTGGCCTGGGCCTGTTGGTTCTAGTGGAGGTAAATCTTAATGCATCAGCTCACCAACTTTGTGGGAACAGTTTGGGGAAGGCTTTTTTCTGTTCCCAGCATGACTGTGCCCCAGTGCATAAAGCAAGCTCCATAAAGGCACGACTGGATGAGTGTGGTGTGGAAGCACTTGACCGGCCCCCACAGAGCCTTGACCTCAACCCCATCATCTTCTGGGATGAAACAGACGGGAGAATCCAAAACAGCCCCTCTCATCCAACATCACAAATGCTCTTCTGGATGAATGGGCAAACATTCCCACAGACACAACATCTTACAGAAGCTGCACCAACTCCATATCACTGCCTTTGGATTGAGAAAGCAATGTCATGAAATCTCCTGTAGGTGTAATGTGTGGGTGGCCCAATACTTTTCCATATTGTGTGTATGAGGTACAATTAGAGATGTTTAACTTTAGGTAAAGAAGGCTGCCTATTTTCTTACAGGCAACAAGTCTGCATACTGTTCTAAAGTAAGGCCAAACTATGAAATGTTACAGCATAATACAGTTTTTAGTTAATAAAGCCCCAATGCTAAATGTACATAAAGTACTCAGATGGAGACTGGGAGGCGTTTCCAGCTCGAGTTTGTATCTGCCCCACTGTGATGAAGGTATCAGCAGAGATGGATTTCATCGCCTGAGGGTCTGAACGGGGCTTGCTTCACTACCTCGCTCTTCAGCAAGCCCGGACGCGTTGGACGCATCGCAGGAAGTCACCGACCGGAGAGGCAGGGGCGAAGCCGGCAAACGATACGAGACGTAGCTGAAGCTACATCTCCAGACGTTTATGAGGCTCCTTCATGTGAACCTGCCTCAACACGAGCGCTACGAGCTCTGGATTTGAAACGTGTGCAAATACAAATGGAAACGCAGCACATAAAGCGACAACAGTTTGTACAACGCTAACCCGTCTTCAGGAGGAGTTCTCCAGGCTTTCCTCTGTTCCCTGTCAACACGATCCCGCACCGCTTCAGTACTGCTGAGGTCTGGGCTCTGGGGAGGCCCATCCACGCCTGACAGTGTTCGGTCCAGGTAGACTTTTACTGACATTTACTGTAAATGAAGCCGCTTCCAATCAGGCGTTTTCCACAGGGTGGATCAAAACCTGACGGTACATTTATGGCTTCATAATGCTACGAGATCTCCACAACCACGCAGCCCCAGACCGTGACCCAGCCTCCACCGTGTTTCACACACGGCTGTGGACACTCACCGCTGCACCTGACCTCCTCTGCACATACCGATGAAAAATTTGAGCCAATTGGGGTCCATCCCTCCATCAGACCTGCTTCCACTGATGTTCAGTCCAGTTCTCGTGTCATTTTAATACCTCGCCCCCCCCGGTTTCCCTTCTTCTACACAGTCACCCTTTTATTAATCCAATGAGGCTTCATGAACAGCAGGTGGATCAACCGATCATCTCTCAGGTCCTGTCAGGTCTTTGCTGGATCTGTTCCTGTTTCTTAAGGTCATGACATTCAGATCATGTCCATCTGCTGTAGATAGATTCTCTTTTTTAGGTGTGACATTTCTTTTTCTGTCCTCCACTTGTCCAGTTTCCTCTTTTTTTTTTTTTTTTTTTTTAAGGACACACTGCACACCGTGCTGAGATGTGCTGAGTTTCAGCTGATAGCTCCTTAGGAATCACCTTGTTGGTGCAAAAAATCCTATTTTCTGTCCCTCAAACTGTGTTTGGCATTTTTCACACATTTAACAAAAAAATGGGAACACATGATGTGTTTTTGCAACAGGCTGTGAGTAACAAAGTGTCTCAAGATAGAATTTAAAATAGCTTCTGTGCTGCTTTGTCTGCTATGTGTCGACACAACATTGGTTCATCCCTCGTGTAAGGAGCCTTTTTAATCCTTGAATGACTCACTGATCGGGGTTCAGTGGCTCAACAAACAAAAACCTTCCTGTGAAAATGTTCAGGTACAAAAACTGGACTGAGAATGAGTGAAAAAGCAGAAAGTGTCCAGAGAAACACGTTGAAGGAGCTCCAGAAAGCCTGGAGAACTGCTGATCAAGATCACTTCGAAAATGACGACAAAGTCAAAACAAAAAGAAATGACGACTGGGTGGCTCAAGACTTTTCCACAGCACCGTGTCATCAATCACCTGCAAGTATTTGTCGTGACTCGCCGGGTAGCTTAAACACGCCTGTGCTGCAAGCACTGAATGACGAGTAAGAACCAAACAGCAACCTCGGGGTCTGAAGAATGAGCCTCCCCTACAGGGACGAATACAGTAACGACCTGAAAAGCTGCAGTTCCTCTAATGTCCACACGAGGCCGGCTCCAACAGTGAGTCAGTCCCCGGACTCCCGCGTTAAGCTGTCCAAACTTACAGCAGAAATAAACACGTTTACAGCCTGCTATGGAAAACAGTTTCAGCCTCCAGGGACAGTTTAACCCTTCACAGCAGCAGGGGACGAATTCTTCAGTAACTCGCCTGTTTGAACTGTACGTCTGCAAGGTTTCCCCTCAGCTAATCAGAGCCTCTGGACCGTGTCTGCGCAGTCGGAGCCTTCTGAACGCAGCCGTCTGACAAATAACATGACTTGCCGTGCAGTTCATTGTACCAACAGACCATCCAGTGAAATTCTTGGATTTTATTTGGTTGTTAATCAGCACTAATTCAGCAGGCTGCGTGATTGGCCAGCTTGCTATACGATCACGTCTGGGCCCCAAATAACAATCAAATGCTCGCACAGAGGCAAGAAAGCCAGCGGGTGGCAGCGCAGTGGCTACGCCCATCCTTTGTATACAGTCTATGTAAGGAAAACCACAATGCAGAGCATTTTTATACATCCATATACTCCAACTCTGCTCCGATTCAGAAGGAAATACAGTATTTTTTTACATACTACATACATATTTGGTCATGTAAAGACTTCAGTGTGTGATGTGGTAAATTAAAAAGTGCATTTTTGCTGAATGTTTAACAGACCACTGCAGGTGACTTGAGCAACACAAAACGTGATCATACAGCAGTAAAACGCACAGTATCCGGGGACATCTCCCTGATTACACCACATCAATCACTCTGACTGGAAACTTCAGCATTTCCTGCTTTGTTTACATGTGAAAAAGATGTGCAGCCGACACTGCACATATTCATTTAAATACGTGTATAATTAGTTAGTATGTGCTGCTGAGTGCTTCCTCCATCACCCTGCTGTGGAACCCACCCAGAGAGCCGCGTGGTATTTCTCATTTTCTCAAGCGTTTTTGTGCACTTCTGCTTTTTCCCGCAGTCCGTGAACGCAGCCCGGTGAAGTTGTCAGAGGAGAAAGATGGACTCACACACGCGCACAGACCCCTGCACAGCTAGGTGGGGCCTGTCAGTACTGACAGAGCCCCCCAGGCAGGCAGGCGGGACCCCCGGACCCCCACACCCCCACACCCTGCAGCCCCCCCAGCAGCTACGTCCTTCCTGCTTCTTCTGCTTTTTTTTTTTTGTTTCCTCCGGGAGAGCAGCGGGGCT
>VUQH01037396.1:3807-32698 GCA_015106775.1 Etroplus canarensis | reverse complement strand
ACCCTGTTGAGAACTTGTGGGCCCTTCTTAAATGTGAGATGTACAGTGAAGGAAAACAGTACACCTCTCTGAACAGTGTCTGTGAGGCTGTGGTTGCTGCTGCATAAAAAGTTGACGGCCAAAAGATCAAGAAACTGACAGACTCCATGGATGGAAGACTTTTGAGTGTTATTGAAAAGAAGGGTGGCTATATTGGTCACTGATTTATTTTTTAATCTCAGAAATGTTTATTAGTAAAGTTTGGGTTGTTTGTATATTATTCTCACTTTAACAGATGAAAGTTAACAAGCGAGATGGGAATATTTTTGTTTTTCTTTGAGTTGTGTAATAATTCTGAACACTAATAGTTACCTAATAATTGTGCACACACAGATATTCTACAGAAACCAAAACCTCATTGTCACTTCTTTAAATATTCAGGTTTGAGGTTTATTGCCATTTCAAATTGACCAAGAGCACTGTTATAATAAAACTAATCCTCAAAAAATGCAACTTGCCTAATAATTGCGCTCACAGTGAATATAAAATGCATGATGCAAAAGATGACATTAGCAGTATGATGAATGAGTAACCTGAGGAAAAGAGAAGTGGGGAAGTATGGGAAATAAGAAACAGTCAACAGCAGTATAGCCAGTTTTGGGAACAGTTGGAAAACAGTAGATTTTATGCATCAGTGGGCTTTTATGCACTGTTGTGGCTTAAGGTCAGCTAATGTGTAACCCATAAACAAAACTTTTTTACCAACACAGATGTTCACTTCTGCAATAGCCACAAGTGCCAGTGTGGTGTAGAGTCATCTCACAGTCAGAGAGGACATCACCATAGTTGAGCTAAACTAGATATGCTTGACCTGTCACGGTTCAGGAAATATCTCTTGTCTCGTGTCTCAGCTGACTGACACAATGGGACTGCAGGCTGCCAGTAACTTCAAAAGATCTTTTATTTCAAGTTATACTTAAGCAGAAAGTACAGCAACAGCAAGTCTGAATTCTCTTAGGAAAGATTTAGCAGTCTTCGGGCCTCTTCAGGCTTCTTGAAGGACATTCCAAAGCTCTTCTTTTGGATTTTGACAGCCTTTCGTTGTGCTCTCTATCAAGATGATCCCACCCTGCTTCACTAATGTTGAGGTCTGGGCTCTGGAGAGGCCAGTCTGTGACTGACAGTGTTTTCCTATCAAGGTAGGATTAACTGCATTGGCAGTATGTTTAGGATCAGTTTCATGCTGAAAAATGAAGCTGTTGCTGATCAGATGTTTTTCAGATGTTAGGAGGGTGGATCAAAATTCCTGTTCATAATTTCAGCAGTTTTAACAAAATCCCCAACACCACTGGCTGAAATGCAGGCCCAAACCATGGCAGCACCTCCACCGTCTTTTACAGATGGCTGTAGACACTCAATGTTTGACCTCCAGATTTCCAGTTTCCTTAACACTGATTTGGCATACCTCAGCCTTTTGTTCCCATTTCTTTTCCTTAGGAATTGCTTCCTTGATGTTTTAAAGGACACACTGCACTCCATGCCAGGATATGCCGAGTTTTCGGCTAATAACTCTTTGGAATTCAGCTTGTTACTATTTCATGCCTGTCAAACTGTGTCATCTTTGCCATTTTTCCTAAAATCAACTAAAGAAATGGGAACAAATGAGTGTTTTTGCAACAGGCTGCTAGTAAAAAAAAGTGTCTAAAGATATAATTTAAAATTGGTTCTTTGCTAATTTGTCTGTTATATGTGGAAACAACAATGGTTGATCCATTGGGTTAGGTGCTTTTTTTCATGTTTGTTTGATTTGTCGGTCAGTGTTAAGTGGCTTATCAAAGAAAAAATGACAAGAAAACCTGGGTCCTTGGAGCCAGAATATAAAGAAATGCAGGGTGGCTGAAGACTTTTGCACTGTCTTGTAGCTACATAGACAACCTGTCAAAGACTGAGGGAATAGACACAGCCTTAATACACACCAGGGAGAGATGTCATAAAGAACAGAACATCTCAATCAGATGGTAATTAGAAGAGAAAAGAACAAAAGAGGGAGCTCAGGAATTAACTCACACAAAGACAAGAGGTGATATGCACTTTATTGATAAGGGCAAGATTTTCACCAATTTGTGTAGTGCCACCCACTGTAAAACTGATTGTGCTAATTGTGCAGTGGTGTACAACAAACAGCAGGGCTGCATATGTTGTAGTGGGAAAAGTGTCGTAATTTAACCACCAGCAGTAGCTGCAGATAATTGTACAGTAGAAACTTTGTAGCAATTCTAACTCCATGGCCCTTTTTGTGCACTGCTGGAAGTTTTATATTTAGTCATTTTTTTTAACCTCTTTAAGACCAGTGGGAAAAGCAGAAAAAGTGTTACAACTCCTCCCACACATCTCTAATACCCTTGGCCTTTTCTGAGGTGAACTGGCCTGTAATTGACAAAATTTCAAGACCAAGCTGAGCAAACTTGCAAACATGGACAGATTTTAAAGTAAGGCGAATGCAACTGGAGGCATAAGTTTACCTCAAAAACTCAGAGCTGAAAGTAAACAGAGGTTTTAAAAAATAGTCCAAATGAACAGATATGTAGTTGTGTTGAGGAATGAATTGATTTCACGAGTGAACCAACTGAAAATTAACATCATTCGAACTATTAGCACATTTGCTTTAAATCTATCAAAGGCGCCTAAATAATAGTCAGCATATTTCACTTTTGTTTTTCAATTTCATGCCCAAGCAGTCAACCCATGTTGCAGGGCATATTGCACCATTCAGCCTGTGTAAGATTTATAGGAGCAATATAACAGATAACTCCTACTTAATGTCGCCCGTCCTTCCTCTGTCTCCACCGTCACTGTTGTTCAGCTCGCTTTCTTTCAGTTTATATGTCTCTACAGTGTAAGGTGGAGTCACTGTGAAATCCTGGCTGCTGAGAGACGAAGACTGCTTTTGGGAGAATAATGGCTATATGCTGTGTAATTGCATACAATCTGTGAATTCTTTGGCTTTTTGATTGAAGCTTGATTACTTTCGAGGTCCAAAGTACTTAGACTTGGTCTCCATCTGCAAAAGAGGCTTGTATAATTTTTGCCTTATAATGCACAATCAAGTTGTATACATCATTTTTCAAGACAGTCTATGCAATCAGAACATGTTTTTTTTGCTCTCATGATATCTTGAGACGTATGATTTTTGACTTTTTAAAGCCATATGTAAGGTGAAAAAAGTGTCCAACACATACATAATAGAAAATATTTTTCTCCAAAGCACGTGGTTAGGTTTAATTGTCAAAAAAATGTCTAAAAAAATGGTAATTATGTAATTTGATTAGAAAATGACAGGTAGGTCACAGTAAGATGTGTTTATGGTATACCTCATATAGTACACAGGTTTGCAGGACAGTTAAATAGAAGCTTGTAGGGGGCAAAAATGCACTATACGGGCAAACATAGTGGGCCACACCTATTATTGGATTCAGATGTTTCACTCAGTTCTCATTGTCACGTGTACAAAATCAAGCACCTAGCCATGCAGTCTGCCTTTACATTTGGGAAAGAATGGATTGTTCTAAAGAGCTCACTGAATTCCAGTGTGGTACTGTGATGGGAGGCCACCATGGCAGCAAGTCACTTTGTGACATTGCTTCCCTCCTAGATATTCCACAATCATCTGTAAGTGGGATTATTGCAAAGTGGAAGCATTTGGGAACCACATCAACTCAGTCACCAAGAGGCAGACCACGTAAAGTCACAGAGTGGGTTGAACGAGGGCTGAGGCAAAGCTTTACATCACCAACCGCTATGCCAAGTGTTGGATATGGTGGTGTAAAGCACACTGGATTCTGGAGCAGCGGAAGGGTGTTCTGTGGAGTAACGAATCACGCTTCTCTATCTGGAAGCCTGACGGACCAGTGTGGGTTTGGCAAATACCAGGAGATTGTTACCCGCCTGAATGCACTGTGCTAACTGAAAAGTTTGATAGAGGAGGGCCAAAGCTGCAGGGTTGTTTTTCTAGGGTGGGACTGAAGCCCCTTATTTCCAGTGCAAGTAAATCTTAATCCTTGAGCTTTGATGTTTCCAGCTTTGTGGGAACAGTTTGAGGAAGGCCCTTTTCTATTCCAGTATGACTGCCCCAGTGCGCAAAGCAAGATCCATACAGGCGTGGCTGGGTGACCTCAACCTTACTGAACACCTCTGGGATGAACTAGAATGGAGATTGTGAGCCAGGCCCTCTTCAACAGCAGTGCCTGACCTCACAAATGCTCTTCTGGATAAATGGTTAAAAGCTCCCGGACACACTCCAAAATCTTGTAGAAAGCCTTCCCAGAAGATTGGAAGTCATTAAAGCTGCAAAGAGGGGGACCAACTCCATATTAATACAGAGCAATGTGTAGGTGGCCAAATGCTTTTGTCCCTATAATGGGTCATATGTAGTTTATAAATTTTATGGCAGCACAATTGTGGTAGTGGAAGAAATTCTAAATGTATGAGAAATATAAGTACAAACCTAGAAAACTAATCTAGAGATATACAAGTGTGGCAAATGTTTAGCTCTCTGTTGCGATGGAATGTATAACTATTGCAAGGCTATTGTAAATGTGTTGTAAAACCTTCAGATCTTAATGTTCGCACAGCTTATTTATCTTTTTTGTCTCCTCACAATTTGAATAGCAGTGGCAGCACACTGGTGTAGAGCTCTGTCTGTGCAGTATGAGAAATGCATTTCATTTTTGCTGAAGAGGAATGTAAACGGTATTGCTAAAACAACCTATTTTCATGAAGGGCAGTTTCATTTTCAGCCAGCAGTAACTCATAAGTCACTATCCAGGTTTGTCTAAAGTCTGTGTATAGGTCTATATTCTTTCTTCTGTCTGTAATCCCTGCTGTCTCCTCTTCGTGTCCACGGGCATGATTGCCCTGATACATGTAATATTGCGGCAGGATAGGATAGAATAGGACATTGTTCCCATGAAAAGATGTATACTCCCTGTCCAACCTCAAGGAACCCATTACCCTGCCTCTTCCCACTGAGGATTATAAGGATCAGACAGTGGGTAAAAAAAAAACATTACAGTCACCTATTATCCATCTAATACTCTTATTGCACCCCTCTTACTATCGAAATTTCCGTCCATTTTCTGTCTCATTTTTTCTTCTTCTTCTTTAGCTTTCTCACTACCGCTGTCTCTGTGTCTCCAGGGCCAGTATTGTCCAGAAGAGGATCATCTATTTCCAGGATGAAGGCTCTCTCACCGTCCGACTGTGTGAGAAAGGTAATAACAGCTGCCCATCTTGTCCTCTCCTTCTTTTCATCCTCGATTGCTTATCATGTTGCTAGTGTCCCCTGTTTTAGGTGCAGTTTCCCCTAATATTTCTTTTTTTGGAGATTATCTCCCTTTCTTTTATACCATGTTTAAAAAATACGAAGCCAGCATAGCTGGCAGGGAAAACAGCGAGGACAACAAATCATGGATGTCATGGGAATTTAGAAATTCCTGCGTGTTTCGCCGCAGAGCCCAGGCAGTGCTTTCATGCTACCTGTGATTTCATTGCAAAGAAAAATGGCACACTAGTTTTCTGACGCTCTCAGCCAACCAAATAAACTCTACACTCATGTGAGACAATAAGGCGACAGCTCTCTCTAAGCTCTGATGCACACATTTATTGTACAATAATAAAACACAGCCTGGACGAGTGGTTTCTCAAACTTAATCTCGGGGGAATTTTACTTTCATAAAACCCTCCTCACCTCTCCAAAATCTAATTTTCCAGGCTATTATGCAGGCCAATCAAGCCGCCCTGTTTCAATTTGCTGACATACATTGGGCGTCTTCAGTGTTTGAGTCATCCTGCTATAACTTAGATGTCAAGCGAGGCTTTCGTTTGAATAATTTGGCAATTCATAAATATTCAAGTAATCCCCTTGACCTATCTTTGCAAAATATTGGTCCAGGGCAAATTTTGAATATTTATGAGTCTGAGTTAAGCCTAATGTGTCATTTTAATACTGGTTTATTCCGGGAACGTAATTTTGTGGCGTTCTCGGTGATTTCAAATTGAAGTCATTTTATGCGGGTGCCCATTTATATCAAACCTTGCACGTTGGTGTGCCTGTTTGTTTACCGCGGAACAGTGTTTTCTGTGATTAATCAGGGCCACGCATCCTGATTAACCTTAAATTTTTGCACCTGAGTGTCAGTTTGTTTGCGCTGTCACGGCAACATCCTGTGTCCCTGCAGAGGGTGAGGCAACGGAAGCTCCTGCGTTCGAGTGCTGCGCTTGTGGAACTGCCAAGTACAGACTGACTTTCTATGGAAACTGGTCAGAGAAAGTACATCCCAAAGACTATCCAAGTGAGTTCAAGATGTGAACATGTACTAATGCGTAAATGTGCTCTGTGCCGTCGCCGTGGTACTAGAAGATATGTAGGACTGCATGAAACATCCTTTTTAAAGGGTAGTAGGATAACACTGTGACAGACACAGTAAAAAAAAAAAAAAATCAGCTTACTGAAAGGACGACCCATTAAAAAGCAGTTTGAGCATTTTGGGTGTTTTTACTTTTTTGTGAAGCCTGAGGCTATGACCACTCACAATAAATTCATAATTAGATTTAAAAAAAAAAAATACAGCCAGGAGCTAGCTTTGCATAACAACACAAAACTGGAAAAATCAGTTTGAAGCTCCATGAATCAGAAATTCTCTCTCCCTTGTTTAATCTTTAGAAAAAGTGCAGTAGAAAAGCAGCCAGTAGTTCCATTACTACACTCCTCCGAAATACAATGGGTCCACTACTTTGTTATTGTGTACATTTTCACAAGATAGTGTCAGCAAATTATGCACTTACCGACTATGGCAATTATAAAATTTGTCTGTCAATGTTAGGCTAACTGTTGCATTTTATCAACATTTACGACTTTTTGTGACCATAGAACTATACTACATCTATTAGAAATGCTTGATGAGATTCTCTATTAGATAGTTAGGTAGAATTATCAACTATGTATCTTCCTCCTCAAAGCACTTTCAGCTGCTCCCTTACATTTCCCCAAGGGGTCGCTACAGCAGATCAATATAAAGCAGTAGCTTGGGACAGGTTTTAAGCCAACTATATACTGTGCAAAAAAATTAATCAGAGTATAGTATTAAGTCATTCTAACTTCTGAGATATTGATCTGATCAGTTAAGTATCAGAGGGGGTTGTTAATCAGTTTCAGCTGATTCAGCAAGGGCACTAGAGGGGCAACAGTGAGACCACCCCCCAAGACAGGAATGGTTTTACAGGTGGAGGCCACTGATATTTTTTCCCTCCTCATCATTTCAGACTGTTTTTTCACTAGTTTTGCATTTGGCTATGGTCAGCGTCACTACTGGTAGTATGAGGTGATACCTGGACCCTACAGAGATTGCACAGGTAGTCCAACTTCTCCAGGATTGCACATCAATATTGAGGCGATTCCAGGAGACAGGGAGTTACTCTAGGAGAGATGGACAAGGCCGTAGAAGGTCCTTAACCCATCAGTAGGACACGTACCTGCTCTTTTATGCAAGGAGGAACATGATGAGCACTACCAGAGCCATACAAAATGACCTCCAGTGGCCTGAGGGCCCAACATTCTCTAGTGGTTCTGTGCCTCAATGCCCAGCACTTGATTGGCTTTGGCCACAGAATACCAAAATTGGCAGGTCCCCCACTGGCACCTTGTGCTCTTCACAGGTTGTCTTCACGCAACCTGAGTACAGGTGACAGATGTGAAAAGTTCTGAAGAAGCTGTGGAGAACGTTATGCTGCCTGTAACATTGTTCAGAATGACCGGTTTGGTGGTGGGCCAGTGATGGCGGCATATGCACGGAAGGATGCACAGACCTCTGCAGGCAAGGCAACGACACCCCGACTGCCATGAGGTATCAGGATGACATCCTTGGACCCATTGTCAGAGCCTACGCTGGTGCAGTGGGTCCTGGGGTCCTCCTGGCTCACGACAATGCCCGGCCTCATGTGGTGAGAGTATGTAGGCAGTTCCTGGAGGATAAAGGCAGTCTTACCATTGTCTGGCCCCCACGTTCGTCTGACTTAAATCCAATAGAACACCTGTGAAACATTATGTTTTGGTCCATCTGACTCTGCCAGGTTTCACCTCAGATTGCCCAGGAGCTCAGCGATGCCCTGGTCAAAATCTGGGCAGAGGTTCCCCAAGACACCATCCGTCATCACATTAGGAGCAAGTCCTGAAAATGTCAGGCATGTATACAAGCACATTGGGGCCAGTGCGCGATTGCGTAAGCGCGCAGCTCAGAGGGAACGTTGCTCCCCATCCCTCATGTAGCCAAGATGGCAGCCATTGAGGATAAAAATTATAGAACATTCCACTTTCAACTTTAGGACTACTAAAAAAGACTATTACTAGCATTGTATCTAGTTATGGACGGAAGTACTTTATTTGAGATGTAACAAGAAAATATGCCAGGCTCACGGTTTATAGGCTATAGGCTAGGGCTAAGTGATGCCGCCCATAACCCTTGCATTATTGCATCTTAACCATTGATGGTAGTGGTTCCATCCATCCATCCCTCCATCCATCCATCCACCCACCTGGGAGGCATGCCAGGAGGCATACTGGTCAGATGCCCAAATAATTTTTGATGTGGAGCGGTAGTGGCTCTGGTCCAAGTCCCTCAAAAATGGTCAGGCTCCTCACACTATCTCTAAGGTAGACCCCAGACACCCTTTGTAATTGCAGTCTAATTTTTTGGTTTTTGGTTACTTCCCCACAGCTGACCATAGGAAAGAGTAGGAACGCATATAAACCAGTAAATCAGAAACTTTGCTTTCACACTCAGCTTTCTCTTCACCACAACAGACCTGTACACCATCTGCGACACTGTAGCTGCCACACTAATCCATTTATCAATCTCCTGTTCCTTTCTTTCCTCACTCATGAACAAGACCCCAAGATACTTTTAACTCATCCACTTAGGGAAATAACCTGGAGTGGGCACTCCACTCTTTTCAGACCGAGAATCATGGCCTTGGACTTGGAGGTGCTAACTCTCATTCCACGCACTTCACACTCTGGTGCAAACTGCCCCAGTGCAAGCTGGCGGTCATTATTTTATGAACCCGACAGAACCACATCGTCTGCAAAATGCAGAGATGATATCCAGAGACCACAATACTTGACATCCCCCCCACCCCTTGGATGGTGTCTTGAAACTTTAACCATAGAAATTCTGAAGACAATCAGTAAAAAAGGGTAGCCCTGATGGAGTCCAGCGCTCACTGGGCGTGACTCTAACTTGTTGGCAGCAACGCAAACCATGCTGTCACCACAATTTAGGTGACGGAGCCCAAATAGCCCACAACAATGGATCCTGATATGCCATACTCCTGAAACATAGTTCTTCCTGAATCTGAGGCTAAACTAATGAACAAACTCTCCTCCCCAGAACCCTTTCAGAGACCTCCCCTGAGAAGCTAAGGAGCATGATTGCCCTGAAGTTTGAATACACTTTGCATTTATGCTAATTAAGAATGATCACATTGGAATTCTTCAGTTACTACTAATAATATAGTTTTGCAAGCAAGGACCCCAGATCCCAAATGCAAATGGCACATTGATAATGAGGCAAAGAGCTAATCTGTGGTTTTGGGAAGGCCTCGCTGAAGATCAATGGCAGCTCCAAGGCCAAAAAAAAAAAAATCCCCAGATACCTTTGCGAGAAGTTGGAAAACAGAAAAAAAGGACAGGGAGAGTTGGGCATAGAAATGAGAATAAACGGGTGTGTAGAGTAAGTAGCTTTTTTTAGATGTACCACTGGAAGGGGAGCATTTGGGGCGTGGTCCCGCTACTGAAATTCTGATTATCTCCAAAAAAGTGGTTAAACATGAGCACAATGTCGGTATAAATGAATGAAGGAAGTAAAAAAAAACGACATTTCACTCTGATTTATATGGTCAATGCATTGCCATATGCGTCAGTCGATTATTTAGCTTTGAGTTCAGTCAAATATTATTCACTCTTTTCCTGACCGTCTGGCCGTTTACTTTTGCTGACTTCCAGGACGTGCCAACCACTGGTCAGCTCTTATTGGTGCGTCCCACACCAGAAGCTATGTGCTGTGGGAGTATGGAGGCTACGCCAGCGAGGGAGTGCGTCAGGTAGCTGAGTTCGGCTCCCCCATCAAGATGGAAGAAGAGATTCGACAGAAGGTAGGATTACCATCAGACTGATCCTCCGTGACTTCTCAGCCACTCTATTTTTGATGTATCAGTCTTATTTCCTTGGGATCTCTTCCTGTCATGTTAAATTAAAAGTGCTTGTGGCATGAAGCATCATATAAATAAAATCCTCCAGCTGTATTCGGGCTGCAACTTCCATCAGCTTCCATCATTTAGTACAGAGTGTGTATATATATTGTATAATCATCATTTGAAGTACTTGAGGCTTATGAAGGGCTATTACAACATACTGTGAGGTTAATGACAGGTCGAGGCAATAACGACCTCAAATGGTGCGCACAACACACGCATGCACATACACACAAGACACACATACACAAACAAATGCATGTTTTCCTTGTTTCAGAGCTGCAGCTGAAAAATGTGCAGTAGCTCAGTGACAGTCCCAGCTCTTCATGGATTTATTATTTTATTGTCTTTACAGCTCATTATTGTTCTTATTAAACCTACATATATATGGTTCTTGGTGCTAGACTCTGAAATCAGATTCCTCTGGAAAACATCAGCAAACTTCTTATGAGTGAACTACGCCTTTAGGGGATCAGATATTTTTGGAAGGCATTCACTGGATAGCACCCTGGGAGGACACGCTGTTGTTTCAGCTCTTCTTCTTTGCCTGTGTGTGGTGAAATTGAAACATAGCGCAGACAGGGAAGAGTGCATAACAGGACACAGCTGACAGGTTTGCTTGAGCATACACTTGCGTGTGTGTGTGTGTGTAGGTGCTTGCATGTCTGTTAAAATGTCTGCTCCATGTAATTTAGTATATCTGTGTATTAGACAATAGATGCCACCCTTCCATCAGACATTTTGCCATACTGTACATTTATGCACTTAGAGCAACACACTGGGGCAGTCTGGTGGTGTGGTGGTTTGCATTGTTGCCTCACATCAAGAAGGTTCATGGTTCAAACTCTCGCAGGGATCTTTTTGTGTTCTTCCTGTGCCTTGTGGGTTTCTTCCAGGTGCTCAGACTTCCTGTCACAGTCCAAAAACACGCATGTCAGGTTAATTCTTTTTCTTTTGACTGCTCTCGTTAGGGGTCGCCACAGTGGATCATCTGCCTCCCTCTCAACCTATCCCTTGCGTTCTCCTCTGTCACATCAACCCTTTTGTCCACCTTCTCTGTGGTCTTGCTCTCTTCTTCTGGCCTGGCAGCGCCATCTTCAACATCCTTTGTCTGATATATCCACTATCCCTCCTCTGCTCGTGTCCAAACCATCTCAACCTCTCTGACTTTGTCTCCAAATTTCTCAACCTGAGCTGTCCCTCTGATGTACTCATTTCTTATCCTGTCCATCCTGGTCACTCCCAGTGAAAATCCCCACATCTTCAGTTCTGCCACCTCCAGCTCCACCTGCTGTCTTTTTGTCAGTGCCACCATCTCCAAACCATACATCATAGCAGGTCTCACTACTATATTGTAAACCTTCCCTTTCACTCTTACTGCTCTCCTTTTATCACAAAGCACCCCTGATGCTCGTCTCCACCCGCTCCACCCTGCCTGCACTCTCTTCTTCACCTCTCTTTTGAACTGCGATTATTTTTTAACCCATTTTTTATTCTTTGGACTTGATCTTATTTAATCTTACTTGTTTGTTGTTTTTATTGCATTGAATTTTGGTTGTTTTTATGCCATATGTTTTTATATATGCCTTGTGTTTTTAGATGTCTTATGTTTTTATAGTTTTTATTACTTAGCTAATTAAAAAGTAGCACCCTAAAGGGCATCTTTACCAGTTATTTTTTGTACAAAGCTAATAGAACATCATGTTATGTTAATCTAACATTAAAGTAATAATAATACAAAGAATTAGGAACTTTAAATCAACTTTTATTAGTCTAATGACTGTACTAAGCTTGAACAACTTATGAAGAGCACAAACAGAAAAAACAGATGTATTTGCTGTTGCCTGCATTATAGATTCCTTTGCCTCCACGCTTACACAGAAAGTAGTATAGTGAGTATAGCGTATGAATAATATATTGCCTCTTTTATCCCTACATGTTTACTTCACATAAGCATCCAGGATATAAACACCAAGATGATTTTCTTTGTGTTATTGTTCCCTCCATCTTTATTCAAATCTCTCTGATGTTGGGAAGCTGCAGTGTGATGCAAAATATTCAGTAACTCCCCTCAAATGCATTAAGTGTGTTAAGATATATCAAGTAAAAGTTGTCCAAAAAAAAAAATACTTTAGGAAAGTACAATGTCTTAAAAACTACTTAAGTACAGTACTTCTACCTCTGAAATACTGCATGAACATGTGGTTAATATCAGGCAATCAATCTTTATTGCAGACTGGAGTCCATAAAAACAAACAATAAAAGTGTATAAAATACAATAAAACACATAAAAAAAGAATGAGATAAAAATACCAACCACCACTTTCCTCCCAAAAGACACCTGTACCAGTGTTTCCATAGCGGGGGATCAGTAATGTGTGGTACTGAGACTTATATTTTTTAACCCCACAACAATCTTAATCTCAAAAGCACTGATCCTGCAAATAAATTTATACATGAGGTTTCTTAAGAGCTGTTACAGTATGCTGTAACAGCCTTTCATAAACGTCTTGTACTGACTAAAGCAGCTGCAAACATTTCACTTGCACCAAGACATCTCTCTTCTCTTCACTTATAATCTCACTGCATCATTATATGCTACATCTGTAAACTCTCTTTCGTATAGTTTGCCCATAAATGTGAAGAATGCACTCAATAGAGCAATCTTCACTCTATCCGTAAATTTGCGTAAAAGGATATTTGTTTGTGTTTCAGCTGACACTACCTATAAATATGTTCATCATTAGTCATTTAATCCAGTAATAAGATGTTCAAGATATCCAACAGTTTAAATCAGGACATCTTGGATGTTTGTCCTGCTTGGTACTACAAATAACAACACTGTAACAGCCATTATTTCTGATGTCATGTTGCATACCATAAGCAGAACATACTGTATGTAAAGAAGCTGCTGGAGACCAGCACTACTAGGACTGAAGACTCAATACACAAGATCATCAGCATACACCAATCAGGCATAATATTATGAACACCGACAGGTGAAGTGAATGACACTGAATATCTCTTTATCATAACACCTGTCAGTGGGTGGGATATATTAGGCAGCAAGTAAACAGTTTGTCCTCAAAGTTGATGTGTTAGAAGCAGGAAAAATGGGCAAATGTAAGGATTTGAGCGAGTTTGACAAGGGCCAACTTATGATGGCTAGATGACTGGGTCAGAGTTTCTCCAAAACTGCAGCTCTTGTGGGGCGTTCCCGGTCTGCAGTGGTCAGTATCTATCAAAAGTGGTAAACAGGGTCGTGGACACGCACGCTGGTAGCAAAGGATAGCCCGTGTGGTCCGATCCAACAGATGAGCACTTGTAGCTCAAATTGCTGGAGAAGTTCATGCTGGTTCTGATGGAAGGGTGTCAGAATACACAGTGCAGTTTGTTGTGTATGGGGCTGCATAGCCACAGACCAGTCAGGGTGCCCATGTTGACCAACACAATATTAGACAGGTGATCATAATGTTATGCCTCAGATAATATTGCTAAGATGCTACCAGTCATGCACCCAGTTTTAAAATGTGACTTAATTTCTGTTGGTGTCAAACTGGTAATATTCCACTCATTCACGTGGAATTCACTTGCTGCCTCACGTGATTGAGAAGTAGATTTATAAAGTCAGCACAAAACTTTATCTTCAATTTTTCCATTTATGATTTTGAATCTATAATGCTTCCGCAAACTAGATGTATAAACATATAAAAACCCTTACTTGATTGAAATGTATCCCATCTCCTGCTGAAGATCATCTTCTTGTGCTCCTCTGGACAACTTTCAGGTTTCTATTTTCACTTGTGTCTTTGCAGACGTAAATTATTAGCTGAATAAAACTGGGGAGGGAAATGATGCACTTTAGGCCGTAGATGGGAGTGACCACCACAAATATTTTTGGGCGTTAGCCCAATGAAGGCAGGAGAGCGTGACTGGACCACGCAGTCAGAGTAAGCAGATGGAAGATGGAGACTTTATATGAGGTGAGTCAGAGCGACAGGTTACAGTGAATTTAAAGAGCACAGACAAGGGGCTGATTGGCTCGGAGAACACAAGCAGATAGATCAATGATAGATATTAAAATTTTAAATTAGATGAGTTTGACAGCAAGGGAACACGACAAAGAAAATTGAGCAGCAAGAACATTCCTTTTCACCAAGAGGAGTGGGAATCAAACTTAATTAGACAAGTGTGTTGCGTGTGCTTGTGCCTTACATGTTGGGACATTATCACCATAGCTGCCGTGAGGGCCGTTACTGCTTACAGCTTTCCAAGAACAAGAGACAAGTAAAAGCCGGCCGTCTTCTTCAGATCTTGTGAGGCCGGAGGAAGTCCAGTCGGTAAAATATCGACACAAATCACAACATCCTCCCAGCTGTGCAGCGCCTACAGCAAAACGTCAGCCGTTCCCGGATGAACAGAGTGCCGCAGCAGGTTGGGTTGCTGTAAGGCACTGTAGTGCCACTGTGGGTCCAGCCTGCACAGCTGGGCAACAGAGCCCGAAGGCTCCCTTGCAGCGCCCTGCCAGTGCTGTGCCCCCAGTCCAAATACATTCTTTTTACCATAAGAATCCAATAGGAGAACTACAACAAACTTACTTCCTTGATAGAAGCAAAGTCCATTGCATGGAAAATGAATTTTGGACCTAGGTGAAAAAGGCTAAAAATAACATACTTTGGAGACACATTTAAAAGTAGTTGTTTGTTCTCTAATATGCACCTCTGTTGGTTTTAATACAAGGTAGAGAGTTGAAAATTCAATTTTGATATCATTATTGAGGTAATGCTTTTGATTGGTTAGGAAGTATAGTGTTCATTTGCTAATAATCTTTATTATACTTAACAGATTAGCACACGCAAAATAAAGTGCATTAAATTCCTTAAGGAGGAGCGGAGGAGCTCATCCTCCTCTCCTCAGTACCACTCCTATGCACACACTGCTCTCTCAACCGTTGCCTGAAATAATAAAGTAATGTGGTTCTAGTTTATTTCAGCCAGTTCTTATTTTATTTTTAAATTCATAAATCACTTGTTGGTCAGTTGGTTTGTTTGTCCGTCTGCCTAGATGAGATAGAGGTAGTTAGGTAGGTAGGTAGTTTATTAATCTCAAAGGAAATTTCAGAATTTCACAGTAGTTGTTGGTGAATTTGAGCGTGTTTTTTGCAAATTTTGAATGATTTCGCAGTGTGTGTCTGTTGTGAGCAATTTAGATTTTTTTTTTTTTTTTTAATCTCTAGTTATACACCAAGTATGTAACTATGGCTCCATGATAACTGAGCAGAGCTGATTTCAGCTTCTCTGCCTCTTCTTTTTGCACATTTCTAGATCTACGGCACAGAATCACCTGATCCACTGTGGAACATAAAGGTTATAAAAACAGCCACTACAATACTTAGACTGGTGCAAAACAAACTGTCAGTGATTGCACATGGTAAATGGCAAAGATAATTGACCGCATTAATATAGCTCATTTTGCTGTATACCTAAGCACTTTATATATTGTAAATTATTTACACAAAAACACACATTCATTATAAACAAGTCAGTAAAATTAGTTGTCCATTAAATCGCCCGCCAGTCATTTACATTTACAAAAAGTTTCAGCACTTTGCCACCACATTGGGGTTCAGTATATCTGTAGGTTGAAAGTTTTTCTCCATAAGGGCAAACCCCAAATTAACATGTTACATTCCTGTTGCTCATGTGAACTGGTTTGACCTACAGTATATGGGTGTCTCCGCGTGTCCTCTTTCTCCCACATACTCCCGCTTTCTGTGGGCACTGATAGGTGCATCCTGGCCATTTGCGAGGGAACAATAGTGTGTTGTTAGTGGGCTGTCAGTGTGGTGTGTGCCTGTCAGTTTGGGTTTGGGCTGCTGTGTGGAGACATTATAGGCTGACAGACAGCCCTAACTCCTCTCTTGGCTGGCTCTGTCTGTCTCTGGGGCTAATAACCACCCTGACACAATGAAAACTTCAGCCTGTTTCATAGCAGAATGAGATGGCTTGATTGTGTACTGTAGACTGGAATGTTAGCTATTGAGCTGCAGGATGAAACAGCTCAACTGTACAGTGGAATGTCAGCCATTGAGTTTTTGGACTTTGAGTTTTAAAAACTTTCTAAAAAGACCATGACTCAAAAGGGTTTTGTGTTCAGTGGTGTCTTATTCACAGGAAAATATACTGTAGATGCGGCAGTGTGTCCAGTATCTCATCTTTCAGTATCAAAGGCTGGCATTTTTTTTTTTTTAATCTGCCTATGGACTACAGATGTACAAAGGCCATTTTGCTAAAATCTTGTTTATCTCGTTTTTCTTTTGATGTCCATTGTTGTGGGCCACAACTGCTTCAATGAAATTAAAAGGTAGCATCAACTCAGCTTTCAAAATTACAAAAAAGTCCAATAAAGTCATATGCAGTCATGCGAAAAAAGTTTTTCACAAGACTCAGCGTAGTTCTGTGAAAAACTAAGACCCCCACATGATTCAGTAGCTTAATGGAGATTTGTCTTAGCATCTTTACAAAAATTAAATTATTATACAACAGAAGATCATCACATTCATTAACCTGAGCAGGTGCATTTTATGAAAATGTTGGTAAGACCAAAGATTTTGATGAACATATTTTGATTTGTATCTCTGGATAAATTTAGAAAAAGGGACATTAGTGAAATTGCGGCAAGTTTACTAAGCGATATGAAATTGTTTCTTAATTCCTCTAAGATGTGTTGTGCTTATTCACAGAATTACTGATTTGAAATCCTCCAGTAATTCCTATTTCAGCCAATAGTAGCACAGTTTTTTTTTTAGAATCAACTTCTCTCTGGTACAATATATAAAGCGGGTACAACTCCCACATCTGCACATAAAAAGCAAAGAATCATCGTTGTTTTCTAAATCAATGAGCTGAACTTCTTGTTTTAACTACAGCTAAGATTAACTTGCTTCAGACTACCTTAAAATAGCAGCTGCAGAACTGTTTGGATGGCACACTGACATGTGAGAGGGAGGATGAAACCTCTTTCATGGTGTTCTTTTGTTGTACTTTGCTTGAGGTTTGACTGCGCTGGGTTTTGATCATAAGCAACGTCATCGCATTTGTAGCCACTAGCTAAAGATGTTGATGGAAAGAGAGAACATCATCATGAAATGTTTGATACTGGCATTTGCTATGCATGTTAAACTGTAGATGAATGATGTTTTCCTGTGTGAATGACATTTATCTGTTTGTGGCCATTTCACGGGTAACTATGGGTTATGCCCATGACTCCATATCTAAACATGGCCAAAGGTTCAAATAAAAAGGGTGATATATATATGAGAGAGAGAGAGAAAGAGAGAGAAAGAGATAAGAACTAGAAAAGATGTGGAAGGTGAAGGCAACAGTGGTCCCCGTGGAAATCTGAACACTCAGGCAGTGACCTCCAAACTGGGAGAGTAGCTCCAGCAGATTGCAAGAACGACATCCAAGATTGACCGATCTCTCTCGATCTCTCTCTCTCTCTCTCTCTCTCTCTCTCTCTCTCTCTCTCTCTCTCTATATATATATATATATATATATATATATATATATATATATATATATGTTATTTAATTAAACGTATATTGTTTGATTTATTTTTATGGACATACTTTAAGTATATTTTACTTAATTCTGTTATTCTAAAATTATGCAGCAGGTTACGTTAATCAAACATGTCAGTTGACATATGAAGCAAAATAACTTATGATAATATATGGTTGCATATTTATTCATATATTTATTTATTATTTATTGGGGGTTTTTTCTGTTTGATCAGTGCAGTATAATGCTTGATTTATGGTACTGCAATTGTATCCCTTTGCATCGGTGTTTGCTCACGTGGAGCCAATGCAAAGAGAAATGCGACCAATGCAGACATGTGAAGTCCTTCAAAAAAACCAACACTTTTCTTTTTTTGGTGCTCCAAGCATTTGAGCTGACTTACTGAGCACAATGATTTGTCCGTAACGAAAAAGTTAGTGTGGCATGTATTCATAATATTACACCTATTATATTATAACTTCTGAAAACCTATAACTTTTAAGTTCATGAACTTCAGTTGACTTAGAGTTGTGTGAACTTGTTTGGGTTTACAGTGTGTTCCTGGCTCTGTATATTCCTAATATGGTCATCCCAGACAAGTCCCACCCACATACTGTTTAAACCTTCAGATACTGAGAGGCATCCAGTCAAATTTAGCTTAAAGGGAGGGTTAACTTAAAGAAGGATGAGTGAAAATGGCTTGTTTCACACACTGGATGTACTGAGGGGCTGCACCAAGGCCCACAATAAATAAATAAGATGTGTTTTGGATTATAAGTTATGCAATGCTACTCTACTAGTCTTGTAATGAAAAATGTAGAGCTGAAAATGAACATAACAGGCCCCCTTTAATGCACCAGAATCCTGTAATTAACTCTTAGTGCCACAGTGGCCTCTGTGGCACTAAGTGTTACTTAGTGTTCCTTTAAAATGGCTTATGCTCCCGCGTACTGAGCTTGCGCTTGTTCATAAAATCATGTGGCAAAGGCTCAAAACATTTTTTACCAACTGTTCACCTTGCTCTGCTTTCTTTAAATTAAACTCCCACCTGCTTGTGTCTCTCCTCCCAAAATGTGCTTGGCACCAAAGCACCAATAACAAACAGTCCTGAATCTCGTTAGTTTAATCCGTGTTACTGCATTTTCCTTCAGATTTATTTCTACATTTGTGTGTGTCCTTGTGCACACGTTTTACCTTGCGGATAAAGCTCTTTTCAATATCTGTTTTAAAAAAAAAAAACCAGAGTTATCTTTCCAGGGTTTCAGACACAAAGAAACCGAAGCACAGACACACACATTTTTTTTCAATTCTCTGGGGCGTTAAAGTTCAGACTGGGTGAACATCGAAGTGGCTGCTGTAAAGGTGGGAAGCCGGCATGGGTCAGTAATCCCTGTCTTAGCTGAGAATCCCAACCATCCACAGGAGCAATCAGCTGTGGTGATGTGTGGACAAAGCCTTAAGACCAACCTCTCCAGCCCAGCGCCGGCCAACGCTCCCCTAACTAACACGGGCCTAAGCCCGCCACAAGACAAGCAAACTGGCAGACAGAGGCACAGACAGACAGGCGGGGGAGGGGGGACGAGACCCCAGAGCTCTCACTGTGATGATGTACCTACAAGCCAGAACATCTCTGTCAGAAAGGTGCCTCTTCAAACTAGTGAGCGCTGCAGCACACTGCAGGAAGATGTCATGTAACATATTAGAAAGGCATGAGGCAACACACATTTGGACAGTGAACAGATGCTGACACAGCAGCACGTGCCACATTGTAAAAGCGAGTGAAGTGAAAGTGCAGGTGTTTCTTAAATTCCCGCCGCGTTCATTACTTTGTGAAGTCGTGACCCAAATCAGTCCTCTCCCGTTCGGTTAAGTTGAACTTGCCCATCAAACACTCCTCCTGCTAAGCGTGTTTGCACAATTGCCCACCGGACACAGTCCAACATGCATGGGCCTGTGGAAAATATGTGTGATGAAGCTTATTTTGAAAAAGCTTCAGGCATCCGTCAGCTCATGCCACAGTGCACATAGAACATAAAAGCAAGCCAGTTTGGAAAATGAATTAAGCTAAATACCAGTACCACTGGCTTAGCGGCGTTCAGGTACAGACTTAAACATGCCGGTGTCCTCAAGAGCCATATACAGTTCCCTGAATAAAGTGCACATGTATCGTAGGACTACACGCAGGTAAAGTTTAAAGATTAAGGTGACAAATATCACCCAAGAGTTTATGGAAAGACTCTTTTTTTAACCATTTAGTTACTTTTTGATCAGTGTCATTGGATGCAGTGTTGTGCAAATGTCCTGAGCCACCCCTCATTTCTTTATATTTTGATTTCTTGTAATTTTTTTTAATGCACTTTTGTGCAAAAAGTTCTCCAGGCTTTCTAAAGGTCTTTCAACGTTTTACTTTGGATGTTTATCTGCTTTTTCACTCCTCTTCTTATGTTCAGTCCTTGTACACTATTATATTCAGATTTAAGTTTTCTTTGTTAAGCCACTTAACACTGACCTATGAATCATTCAAGCATAAAAAGGCACCGAACACAGTGGATGATCCAGAGTTGTATTTACACACAACAGAACACTTTGCAAAGAAGTTTAAATTGTATCTTTAGGCACTTTGTTAGTAGCAGTCGCTCTCAAACACACGTAATTTGTTCCAATTTCTGCAGTTGAATCTATGAAAATGCCAAAGATAACACAGTTTGACAGGCATAAAATGTATTTTTGCAACAACAAGGTGATTCCCAGAGAGCTGTTAGCCGAAAACTAGGCATATCTCAACATGGTGTACAGTGTGTCCTAAAAAAATGAGGAAACTGTACAAGTGAAGGACAAAAGAAGAAGTGGCAGGCCTAAACACAATCAACAGCAGATTAACAGTACCTGAATGACACACCCTTACGAAACTTGGGAAAACCCTGCAAAGCTCTGGAATAGGACCTGAGAGATGCATCTGGCCTTCATTTGATCTACTGTTCACTGAAGCCTTGTCAGAAAAAGATGGCAGTAGAACAGTGGCTGTCAAGAAGCCTTTCTTAAAGAAAGAAAACAAGGAGAAAAAGCTGAGGCATGCCAAATTACACAAGAACTGAACTGAAAATCAGTCACCACAGGTTTTAGGGAGTGATTAATCCAAATGTGAACTTTTGGGTTCAAATCAGCATCAGTATGTATGGAGGAGGTCAGGAGAGAGAACCAACAGTGAGAGTCTGCAACCATTTGCAAAATGTTGTGGAGACTCTGTCATCGTTTGGGGCCGCATTTCAGCCAGTGGCGTAGGGGATCTTCTCAAAACTGATGGAATTATGAACGCAGAAAAGTGCTGTCAGACTTGGATCCACCATTTAATAGCATCTGGAAAGTGTCTGATTGGCACTGGCTTCATTTTTCAGCATGACAATCATCCCGAACACACGGCCTATGCAATAAAAGCTTGCATGGATAGAAAAACACAATAGAACACTATCAGTCATGGATTGGCCACCCCACAACCTGGATCTCAACATTATTGAAAAAGTGTGGAATCATCTAAATAGTAAACACAACAAAAGGCAGCCAACATCCAAAGAAGTGTCTATTGTCATTCAAGAAGCCTGGAGAACTTTTCCTGAAGAGTACTTAGAGAATTGAGAAGAAAGCTCACCTAATAGAGTTTAGACTGCCTTGAATATTAAAGTTGGTGATGCCAAATATTGAATTTCAAGCTTGTGTGAACTGTACAAACTCTGTTTTTGTCTTATGTGTTATATTTCCATTTATGTCTCCACGTGTTTCAATGAATTATTGCAACCATTTACCGTTTTCCAAGCAAAATATAAAGAAATGAGGGATGTCTCAAGACTTTTGCACATTATTGTATATTTCATGCAACAGCAGCACCGTCAAAGTTGTGGCTTTCAAGGAAGTTAAATTGGTAAAACATGGTCCATGAGGTACTTTTTTGCATTTTTATGTGACAGTACTGTTTGCATAGTGTGACTAGATGTGCTATGAATGTTGTGACTAGGGCATTCTAATTCTTGAAATACAGTGCAGCAGAACACTGTCAGAAAACCTGCTTCCCACATTACCAGCAATCCAGTCTGGAGTCCCACTGTCTGTCATGCACTAACTTACATTCTAGGGACAGTTGGCTAATAGTTTGGGGCTTTTGGTGCAGCCAGTCCATATCAGCACCGTATCTTTTGCTGTTTACGTACATGCAAAATAAGCTCAAACATTATTCACAAATATTAGATGATGAACTGGGTAAAAATGGAATCCAGAAAGCTTCAGGTACAAACATTCTTGTCCTTTGTCTGAAGATTTTTGCCTGTTGATGTGCTGATATCTTTTTAAAAAAATAGATATTACCCACAATGCAACTCAGCTATGAACATTTCAGTCTGAGATTCAGGAGTGTTTTACTCACATCAGCTAATATATCCTGCTAGCCTTAAGCAGAGATGTCTCCCTTAGATCAGGATTGGCCAGACCAACTTTGATACAGTAAGGAGATAGCACACAAAGAGCTGAAATTTAATATTCTATATTAGTAGATATGACATCACTTTCACATAAGCCAGGGTCCTTATTGAAACAAATAATTTTCTTTTGGAAAATGTTGACTTCTCTGTGTCAATCTCCTGTACAGTCAACCCAAACACTTAATATATTTATAATAAAACACATGTCTGCATCACTGAAGGAATAAAAGAAACATTATGTACCTTTCGGCTGCTCCCTTTAATCTCCACCAAGGGGTCGCCACAGCAGATTAATCCGCATTGGTAATTTGGCAGAGGTTTTACACCGGATGCCCTTCGTGACATTAACAGGTACAAATTATAAACATAAAGTATAGATGGTCATATACATAAATATAACCGCTATACCTGATTGAGACTGTTTTTACTCATGTAGCTAACGCAAACGCTGAGACCATCACAGTTCAGAACCGTAATCAGAATCAGAATACTTTATTAATCCCAGGGGAGAAATTGCTCACATTACAGACACTCTGTTAAGTATACATAAATATAAATATGAAGATAGTGATATAGTTCAGAAGATAAAATATATAAAAACCATATATTCACAAGGTCCAGTTTGTAACAGAGCTGGTTCAAAGTTGAACAGCACTGTTTGCAGTGTGTACACAGCATGGCAGTTGGTAAAATCCAGGTATTAAGGGGAGGAGCTGTAAAGTGTAATGGCAACAGGAAGGAGTGTCTATAATCATAAATCAGAATTCAGAATTGTTATTACACAGTAATTGTTGCAATTTGTTATTTACACGCTTAGATATAAATGAATGAAATATAGAAACGAGTGAATGAGAACAGCACTATGAAAGTGGATATGAATAAATATAATAATATATAGTCTATAGATATAGATGTTATAAAATAAATAAAGTGAATATAAATTAGGGGAGGGCAGAAAATGAAGTTTAAATATTTAAACTTTAAAAGTTATCACCTTAATGTGTCAGAATATGCTTTACGCGGTTTATAAAAGGTGAGGAAAATCATGTAGTGATGCAGTTCCCAGGTTTCCCAGGTATGTTGCCAGACAGCCATTATGTTTTATGATTTACTTATTTATTTTTATGCGTCTGAGATAAAGACACAAGCATTCTACTTCTCAGTGGAACTTCGCAGAAATTACAAGCGTCTCTCCCCCCACAGTTAAGGTTGTCTAGTAGCATTTAGAAGTTTAGCATTGTATTTAATCAGTGTTATCTGCGCCGCTCACCACTCTTGTGCTTTTTTTCTCCTTTTTAACTTCCAGAAGTGTAACTTCGCTTCACTTTTTCTGAGCGGCTCTCTGAATCACCCACCCTGCTTGCAACAGGAGCGAGTGGGGACCAGTGGGGCCCCCATACAAGAGGGTCAGGTCTCTCCTACTGTCACTGCAGATTGTGCACATTGCCACTGCTGTAGTTTAAAGTTTGTCAGCCCTCAGACCTCCCAACTAGCCTGGGGTCCCAAGCATT
Organism: Etroplus canarensis; assembly: GCA_015106775.1. NCBI lineage: Eukaryota > Metazoa > Chordata > Actinopteri > Cichliformes > Cichlidae > Etroplus > Etroplus canarensis. Next base: position 8,872 of record VUQH01037396.1, on the reverse strand, counting down.
TGCCCCCCTTGCCTGGTGGCAAGCAGCCCCTTTTGGGAGTTCAAGAAGGTGGAGTTTGAGTTTGTCCAAGTGATGAGAAACTGAGTGGAGGCACAACTGATACCTGCTATGTTATTCATTTGTCACAAAATATATTTAGTATAATTTAGGGTATTAATATACGGTATATAAGAATAGAAGAAGAGTAGTGATTTACACATTCGCCTTACAAGCGAAAGGTCCCTAGTTTGTTTCCAGGTTTAGACACAAGCCCCTCTCATCATGGAGGGTTGGATCAGAAAGGACATCCGGCTTAAAACCTCTGCAAAATTACCAATGCAGATTAATGTGTTGTGGTGACCCCATGGGAAGAATACAAGGGAGCAGCTGAAGGTACTTCCTGCTACCTTATATACAGTATTTAAGAAAGCACAGGTGCACTTCCTTTTGCATCACTCACACATCCTTTTAGGACATCAGGGGTTAGATTGAGATGATCCGCTGGCTGATTCCAGCCCCTGGGCCATATTTTGCCCATGCGTGCTTTGGAGTGATGTTGATGTGGACATAGGGATCTCTTGGGTTTATGGGGAGGGGCATTGTGGCCCGTGGAAGCTTGATAGGATTGAGATCTTGGGAGTTTGGAGACTAGGTTATCACCTTGTGCTAATTGTTGTTCTGTTCTGCCATTCATGAGTTTGGTGGGTTGCATTGTCCTCCTGGGGGAGCTCTGCCACTATAATGTCTGCAGACACTGCCTGCTTTGGGTAAAATTGTGGTCAGTGAATTTCACTTTAGGTTGAACTGTTGGCAACATGTATGAGATACTTCTTGAGTTCTTGAAACCGTAGCTGGCAAGTGCCAGTTTCTGGAGTTTCTCACTTCGGAAACTCCAGAAACAAAACTCCAGTCACCTCGAAAACTGAAGCCACTAACGTCAGCGGGTTAAGAGCGAGCAAATACTACTGATTTGTGTCCCTTTGGGAGCTAAAAGTACATTTTTAATGTCACAACTCTCCAACTCAGAAACAAAATTACACAGTACATTTAATTATTGATTGGTTGCAAATGTCACATGCAGTGAAGAGTTTGTAACGATCATGAGTGGAGGTTGTAAAATGTGAAGTGCTGCTAGCCAGGGATTACATTCCCAACCTTTTTAATGCCACAGCCCACCGACAGAGGACAAAAAAACGCTAACTAATTATTACTTCCAGTGAAATGCCATGTGCTTTCAGGCAGGTATGATCACACCAAGATCAGACAGAGAAATGTCAAGAGCTTCTGGCCAACAAGCCATCTGTATCAACTTTAAAGTGAAGAAATGCGATCCCGGGCTCAGCTGATTACGTTTTAATGAAGCTAATTTAGTTCTCCGCCTTCATAGTGATTTCAGCGTCCTAAATCTCAAGGTCCACTGTGCACCCCAGCTCGCCTCTAAAAGGATTTGTCAATTGCATTCCCTTTCTTTCCTCGTGCATCGCTCAGCAGGCGCTTCGGGGCACCGCCTGTCATGGCTACAGCTGTTGTGAAAAGCCATTTGATGTGTGATTCTTTTGTGTGGAAGTTTAGCATGTTTTTTAAAAACTGGCTCAGCTTTTAGCACTGTAGGGAGCAGTCAGAAGCTCACCTTTTTCCTTTTAAAGCAGGCAGACAAAAGAGGCAGGGGTATAAAGGAAAGTGGACACACAGACACAGATTTCCCTCCAAACGTAGCCCTGAGCCACAGACCAGGCCATTTACTGCCCTCCACCAGTACCTATAAGGTCTCTCTGGGGAAAAACTGCAGCTGATATTTCCTGTGCGCAATGTGACACTTTTTTTCAAAAGCTCACTTTCACTAAAAGTTTGAAATGTGTCACGGTGACCTTTTCTGCGCCGCATAGTTCAGTTGTGGCAAGAGGTACATTTGTGGGTTTCTGCTGCTGGTCTGAAGCTGCTTTACTTAGTTCTTCTCCTCAGCTGTCATTAAAAGTCATTTTTCTAGTTGCACGTCTATGATTTTTATAGATGTCATTTTTGTTCCCACTTAGGAGTTCAGTTTTTTTCAGTCATACTTTCCTTACTTTATTTCATCTTCTCTCTCGCTTACAGTCTCCCTCTGCTCAACAGCTTTCATTTCTTTGCTTCTCTAAGTTTATTTGCTTATTTCACCTGTCGTTAAGTCATGTTTGGTACTTTTTAACAATTCAATTTTAAATTTAATTTTACTTTTACTATTATTATTATTTAATACCTTTCTTGTCCAGCAGCTTGGTATGCTACGTGGTAATCTTGTTGCCTTCCTGTGCCGAACAGATTTCCTTCGCCAAGTGGAGCTCAATGAGCTCCTCTTGTTGTATAATTTGTGATTTACTTTATTGCTAAATAATGTATAGTTACTGCACCTGACAGGTGGAGGGAACAGAGAAGAAAGAAAGGAGCGAGGAAAAGAAGAGCGCAGGGAAAGAAAAGAAATATAAAGAGGACCAAGTACAAACAAGGAAAACAAGAAAACAGTCAAGAAGAGAAACAAATGAGACAGTTGCAATAAATGTTTACAGTGGCAACCGATGGTCTATGTTAGTGTAAGTGTATATGTGTGAGTGGGTCAGTGTGAGAGCTGGCGTGCGTGTCTGTCACAGAATGTAGTTATTAGTAACAATGAGGGTGGGAGGCTGTTAACCACACCTACCAGACTCAAGCAGCCAGCAGGAGGCGACCCAGACCACCCTAGCATATCACAGCCCCCCACTGAACATCAGAGACCCAGGGCCACATGTCCCCTGGACAGCCAGGCACCCCCACTCCAAGGGAGGAATACAGAAGAAGGGGAGAGGATGAATACCCAGCCCTCCCCTCAGGGCTGAATACACATTTCAGGGTGCAAGATGGAGAATAAGGTGCCGCCCGGGGTCTCAGGACCCAAATCTCGGACCACACCTACACGCCTGGGGAGCCGCCCAGGATAGTGGATACACTGGACAAAGGATGTTGAGGATGGAGCTGCCAGGCAGGAGGAGAAGAGGAAGACCACAGAGAAGATTGATGGATGTAGTGAAGGAGGACATGCAGAGGGTTGGTGTGAGGGAAGAGGATGCAAGGGATAGGGTGAGATGGAGGCAGATTATCTGGTATGGAGACCCCTAAAGAGAGCAGCCAAAAGAAGAAATCATAAAAGCTCAGGTGTATATAGCCCAATAGTTTTGTCCATATAATGTATTTATAAGAATCTATATGTAATCTATAATTTATAAGGACATGAGTAGATCTAAACAGCAATCTTAAATTTTAAAAACTTAGGATAGCACTTTCAGTGAACTTCTTGACTAAAGTTGATACATTCCATCAAAAATAGGAAGCTTTGCAGCTTCCTGTTAATTTAAGCTTTTTCAGCTTCTCTTTGTTATATTGTCTTTGGTTCTTCACTTTCTTCTTCCTTATTTTTATCCGGCCATTCGTCACTTCATTTCCTCTAAATACCCCATTGCCTAACTGACTGACATCCCCTCACAAACACCCAGAAACATTTTTCTTCTCATGCTTTTATGAGCATGATCAGTCAATCAAAGACTTACTTCAGGTTCCTTTTATGTAAAGCACGATTGAGTTCACGTGTAATGAAAAGTGCTATACAAATACAATTCCCATTCCATTTCTTATCGGTTTTCCAATTTCTTGACAGTCTCATCTTTAATGCCAGTCCTTTTTTTCTTGCTTCTTTCTTTCTCTTTAATCTCATAGCGTTTTTATTATCCTCCCCTGTTTTGAAAGGCCTTATTTCAGAGAGATTGTCAGGGAAGGGTGGAGGGTGAGACGAAGATGAATAGACAGAGAGGGAGAAGAGGACCAAGAACTCCATCAGTCACTTTCCTCTCTCTCTCCTCAAAACACTTCACAGGAAATTGCTACAGACGTGCTACTAGACAGAAGGGTGGATAGGCAAACACACACACACACGCATACACAACTCCCTACATCTTTATTGCTTCCCATAGAAGTCGGGAGCAGAACCACCGAAAAAAGACAACACAAGGCGCTCTGAGAGTGCTCCAAAGCCTTCCCTCTGCTCCTTTCTCGTAGCTGACATCTGTCACACGTAGAGGCAAGGAAGTAATGCTAAGTGATGTACTTTCTCTGCATGTTCACAAACCGTCGCTGCTTTCCGAAATGTTTTGTCAAGCCGTCACAACATCTAAGCTACATCGAGGGAACTGTCTGTGTGGCTCTGCTCAAAATGCCTCGGCAGGGAAATTTTGGTAACTAGCCAGAGTAGCTGTTCAGCATCAAAGTAGTCAGTCAAAGCAGTCAGCTCCACACATCTCTTCACTCTGTCTGCATTTAATAGTCTTCATTGCTTTTTGTTTTACCTTGCAAATAAGCAATTTAAAGTTTGACTAATGTCTGTATACTTACTGTAATGCAGATTTTTTTTATTTTTTTGGAGGAGGGGGCTCAACATACTTGCTGTGTCACTGGATTTATTAGTTTTAATTATCTTTGTTTGGGTCATCAAACACTGGGTCCCTGTAGTGTAGTGGTTTACACATTCGCCTGACAAGCAAAAGGTCTGTGGTTCAGTTCCAGGTGGGGAGACAAGCCCTTCTGCCAAACTACCAATGCGGATTAATCTGCTGTGGTGACCCATTGGCCAGAATACAAGGGAGCAGCCAAAGGTCATCAAACACTAAAGATATTTAAGTATTGTTTACAAACATTTTATTTTCATTAATTACAAGCTGTCTATGACCGGGGTCTCAAATTTCCGGCCTCCTACTTCCAGTTGCCGAATTGATGTCAAAAATATCATGTAATTCGGCCTTATAAAGTGCCACATTGCAATTACATAATTCAGTACGGCCAAATTTCATTATATAATTGTAATGTGGCCCTATAAAGGGCCGAATTACATGATATTTTTGACATCAAATTACAGAAGTAGGGAAAGGGCCGGAAGTAGGGGGCAGGGCCAGGAGTTTGAGATCCCTTTTCTGTGACGTACCCACCTATTCATTTCTGAACTCTACATTTTGAATCTTCAGTGTGGGTTTTTTTTTTTTTTTTTTTTTTTTTTTTTTTTTTTTTTTATATTTTTTTTAATTTTTCT
>VUQH01037395.1:0-10621 GCA_015106775.1 Etroplus canarensis | reverse complement strand
TGACAAAAAGACAGGAAGCAGAGCTGGAGGTGGCAGAACTGAAGATGTTGAGATTTTCCCTGGGAGTGACCAGGATGGATAGGATTCAAAATGAGTCCATCAGAGGGACAGCTCATGTTGAGAAGTTTGGAGACAAAGTCAAAGAGGCAAGGCTGAGATGGTTTGGACATGTTGAGAGGAGGGATAGTGGATATAATGGAGAAAGGATGTTGAAGATGGAGCTGCCAGGCAGGAGGAGAAGAGGAAGACCACAGAGAAGATTGATGGATGTAGTGAAGGAGGACATGCAGAGGGTTGGTGTGAGGGAAGAGGATGCAAGTGATAGGGTGAGATGGAGGCAGATGATCCACTGTGGTGACCCCTAATGGGAGCAGCTAAAAGAAGAAGAAGAAGCTGTTTTCATTGACACTGTTTCATCATTTCATCAGTCCAAAGCTGAAACAGAAGCAGCTTTACATCATTTAGTAAGTACTATAAAAGCAGAAAAACTACATCTCCCAGAATGCTTAGGAAGCGCTGAACAGCTTCCTCCACCTCTGGATCATCAACATTCACACCTATGAGCGCATGACCTCAGAGATTACATCACGTTACAGCAGCTAATCACAAGCAGATGGAATATACTGATGACAGATGACAGTGCAGATGATTAGTGTTTGTTATCTCTGATCGCCACCTGGCTGTTTCCAGGCAGATTAGCAGCAGGTTCATGCAGGTTTTAATGAACTCGACCAATCAGGGCTAATCCTCTTAAATGGAGGTGTTGAGTCAGGAAGCAGGAGAGATTAGAGCTGAGTCATACATCACCTTAAAACAGGCTGAAGGTGGATAATGTCTCTCTGTTTTATACTCATTGCACAGAGATCCTGTAACTTCCCACACAGCGACACCTCCTGAACCCAAACCAGTCAGCCCAGTAATCACTGGTCAGTCACTCGTCCCGGTTACTGTACAAAGCTGCACTGCTTCGCTGTTCTGACAGGGAGTTTATCAGCTGATTTGGACAAATGAAACCCTTTCAGAGCCTCTGTCAGCATTTGGAAGTTGTGGCTCATCCTTCCTTTTCCTTGCAGATGAAGGGCAAGGTTTTCCAGGAGAGTTTGTGAGATCTTCCAGATTCAGGAGCTGGAACTGGTCCTGGAAACCTGCCGGTGTGCTTAGAGCTGGAAGGTTGAGGCAGCTCAACTCAGGCTCTGTTATACAGATGGGAACATAAATCAGGGTGTTGTCTGCGTATAAACTAATATTCACCTTAATTCAATCAGCATGTCACCAAGCTGAAACAAAACAATAGTAGAGGCCCGCACACAGAGGAGCCGCCAGTGTCAAAGAATATTAACAAAAGAGGAGAGATGAGAGTGAATGTTTTAAATGATCTGACAGAAGAAACCAGCTCCTCCTCCTCCTAATCACCATCATCACACTCCTCTGAGCTGAGCCTGTGAGCAGCTGCAGCGCCATTGTATTACTGTGACAATCAGCCAAAATGACATACCAAGGTCCGGCCTCTGGGGGAGGCCAGTCCACGATCCATTAGCTGAAATGCAGCCCAAACTATGACAGAGCCTCCACCATGTTTTACAGATGGATTTAGACACTCACTTTTGGACTTCTCTCCTGACCTCCTGCATATATTGATGACCATTTGAACTAAAAATGTCAAATTTGGATTCTTCACTTCATGAGACCTGTTGCCACTTATTTTAATTCCAGTTCTTGTATAATTTGAGATGATTTCCTAGCAGAAGCCGCACAGTTCTCTTGTCATGATTCAGGCTGAGGGACTCAGACACAGGCACACAAGGCAGGTGAAGACTGGTTTAATGGGTTTAAAGCTAAGACAGTAGGCAGTAAGGCACTAGTATTAAACATAACTAAAGACGAGTCGCTATAAGACCAAGAAATTATAACACAACAGTCAGTGAGGCAGAGGGAATCTCAGAGGAATACTCTGGGCTTCTGGCAGTGACAGGAACAGAGACGAGGGGAATCCAAACCTGGGTAAGGGGACTTGAGATCAGCAACTGAAGAATACGTTTATGACAGAGCAAGTTAGACTACTAGTTGCCACTGACGTAAGCTCAGCAATCTGGTATCGGTGGACAGCAGAGCCAATGTATTTATGGAGAGAGGTGAGTAGAAGCAGGTGTGTCCACTGATCGCTGCTGGAGTGACACCATGACACTTCCTTTCCATTTGATACAACACTTTGTATCTTTCCCCATCATGCAAAAACCCATATTCTAAGAAAGCAGTTGTTCAGCAGAGACACACAGAGTGGACAAAAGGGACGGGGAGAAACAGAGAGAGAGGAAGACAGATGTCAGGGCCAACCAGGAAGCAGGGGACCATGACATTAGGAGTCTTTGTATGCTTGAATGATTCATAGGTCAGAGTTATGCCCCTGTGAAAATGATCAGGTACAAGGACTGGACTGAAAATGAGTGAAACAGCTTTTAAAGAGCTTCAGAAGGCCTGGAGAGCTGTTGCTCAGACCACTTTAAACATTACGAGAAAGTCAGAATAGAAAGAAATGAGGGCTGGATCAAGACTTTTGCACAGTAATGTGTACCTCCCTAGAACTTTTACTACATGTCATGCTGATGCACCCTTCAATGGCTAATGTTTGGTACCACTGTTTCCTCCTACGTCTATAAAAAGTATTCACCCTTTTATTGCTTTAATAAATGAAATCATGGTCAAGATAAGTCGGCATTTTTGACAATAATTTGGAAAAAAGTTTCATCTGACTCAGTCTGCAGGAGAACTACAGCTTGGGAGAAGATTTATTTTCCAGCAAGACAACGACCCCAAGCATACAGCAAAAGCTCCACAGAAACGGTTCAAAGACAACAAGGTGAAGGTTCTGGACTGGCCAAGTCAAAGCCCAGATCTCAGTGCAGTCCAGAATTTGTTGCTGAATTTGAAAAGAGCTGTTCACACTGATCCCTGAGCAACCTGACAGCTTAAACTGTTTAGTAAGGAAGAATGGAGAAAAAGGTCAGTGTCCAGATGTCCAGCCTGATTCAGACATGTCCACACAGACTCAGTGCTGTGATTGCAGCCAAAGGTGCAAACATTTAGTTTCTACAATATATTTTGAATTAATTGACATTAGTTTGTAAAACTTTCTTTTTTTGTGCAAATTCTTGTCAAAAAGCCAAATTATATTGACCATGATTATTTATTTCAGCAAATAAAAGGGTGAAATAGTCAAGGAGGGTGACTACTGTTTATAGGCGCTGTAGTAAAGCAGTACAGTGGTGCTATGAAAAGTGCTATTGCTCACTTCATTTAGATTCACGTTTCATTAGTCATAAAAAGTCCATGTTTGGCATACTTGTCGAGACTGAAGTGAAGACTGAATTGTTCGTCGGTACTTTAACTGCAAGTCATTTAACAGCAGTTAAATGCAAGATTAAAGAAGTGTTACTTAAAGACTTCCTTGAAATTACTGGTGCAGCTTGCCTCTAATATTTTGAGCTTGGCTGTTCCAGAGTTTGAGGGCATAAACAACAGAAAGCTGGACTTCTAATTTTTTATTAGTGAGGTGTATTGGGTGTCTGACAGTTTGGCAGTGGAGCATTGAAGAGTGAGAGTCGGGGCATAAAGTGACAGAAATGCAAGAAGAGAGTATTTTTAAAATTAACTCTGTAGAATACTGGAAGCTTGTGCAGCTCTGCTAAAACTGGACTGATATATTTTTTTTTAATGATTCTTCTAGTTATTACTCTCGCTGCTGAGTCCTAAATAGTCTTTTTAGCAAGTTCAGTAGTGATCCAGCTGACTAGAAATGAAATGAACAAGTTTTCAGAATCATGGAAAATCAGGAGGGTCATTTTTTTGATAAGATGAAAGACAGCTGTCTCGGTGATGAAACCTGCAACTATTTTGCAGATTTTCCACATGAAAGACTTCAGTTCTTGCTGAGGTACTCCTGCACATGGCATGGAGCACACATAGTGAAGTAACATTTCAAAATCCAGAAGAGATCAGAAATGCAGTGCCTAGGTGATGGATAACATCCAGTGTCTAAAAGGTGTGATTGGTGGGGGTCTCCAAAGCTGTCATGTCGTTTAGAGAGCCCCAGCTTACGGTGGAATTGTTGAGTTGTGAGTAATAGTCTCAAAAGTTTGACGAGGACTAAGAATGCATGAAATAAAAATAACATCTGTATTCCTGCTGTATTTTATTCAATAATTATAATATAGAATATCAACGGACTGCTATTTTTTTTATATTTCAGTTCTGTTTTATTCATGATGGTAGTTTTAATAATTCTGTCCCTGAATGTTTTTATTTAGATGTCAGTCCAGCAGATGGTGTCCGGCATGGGAGAGAACTCCAGGAACACCAGAGTCTCAACAAGCACTGGGGTAAGATACAATCAGTTAGGCTGGTTAGTTTTTCTGTGTGTCGTTTGCATGATCTCCTCCTGCCTGTTCGGGTTTTCCTCAGTGCAAAGACATGCATGTCTGGTTTAAAATCTGTGGCACAGTGGTTGCACCCCCCCCTGTACAAAGACATTCCTGTTAGGGGACTTGGTGATTCTCAGTTGGCCATAGGTGTGAATCAGATAACGTGCTAAAAGTATATTAAAATAAAGCAATGTGTGATTAAATTTGGCTTTTAGTCTAAAGCATTTTGCCTGGCCAGTAAGACTAGAAAAGAGCTATTTAAATGCCAGGCCATGTGCAGTCTGTTACATGTGCAATATTTGCGCACACATTGTTTAACTTCGTCCATTAGATTGTAAACCAATCTATTGCATCAGGTGCTGAGTAAAATGGATGAATTAATTGAAATAATGCTATCAGTATAATGTGTTTGTCACCTCTTTCTGTTATAGGGCAACGGGTCTGTGAATGTACACATTGATATGGACCAGCCAGTGCAGAGTGAGCCCAGGCTGAGGCTGGAGCTCGCCGAGCACCTGCTGAGGGAAGTCCGTGATGTCATCCACCGAATGGAGGTGAGCGCTCCCCCTTCAGATTACACCAGCAGAGACGCTCCAGAGAAATCGCTCCTTTAACAGGTCTGCTTTGTTACCCGTCTTCAGGGCCGAACCAGTGATTCGTCCTCCCAAACAGAAACAGCTGATGGTGCTTCTGCTGCTCCCCCACCGCCATCGTCTTCCTCTACCACCTCCACTCCTTCTCCCTCTGCTCAGCCCATGGACACTTCCCCACCTCCAACAACTCCCCCACCTCCGGCATCCTCTTCAGCTCAGTCGGAGGGACCAACACTGCAACCTGGACCCAAGTGAGACAAAGTCTTGCTCAGTAACTCTGATTTTTACTTGCACCTAATATAAAGAGTGCAGATAACTCCTGAACTTTCCCAACATAAAGCAGACCACAGCAGAACAGTTTGTAATTACCTGTAATAAACTGATGTATCTACAGAGATTTTTATTTCAAGCGGACTTGTTGTGCTAATTTCTAACTTCATTCTTTTGATTCTTGGACTCCACTAGGTCCCCTGTGGACTGATGCTTTTATACTGCTGTCAGTTGTGTATTTCGGTCTGTGTACAGGGTGATGTTGTATCTCTTTTTCACTGTCGTGACGTTTGATTCTAATCAGTTTTGTATTTCTTCCGTCCTCCAGCCATCCCAGCCCAGCAGAGCTGGCAGAGATGTTGTCTGAACTGCGGAGAGTTGAGGAGAGACTACAACCATTCATTCAGAGAGCTCACACCATCCTGGAGTCAGCCACCTCCACAGAATACAACAACAATACTGTAGGATTCAAACAGCTAAATAATTCACTGGCAATCTTTAGTATACATTGTTAATAAATGCTCTGTATCAGGGATGCTGGGACGGGTTCCTTGTGTAGCATAATAAGTAGAGATGCAGTATGGATCCAGTACAGTGATAAATTAAAAATGTAGTCCTTGCTGTGAAAACACAGTCTGTCAGTCATGTTGACTCGACCGGTTTGTAATTAAACTATTCAAAGTGGAAAAACAGCTCCTGGTACAAATATTCGATATAGCTTTTTGAGTCAGGATCAGAACAACAGCTGATCCAAACATCGGAATGGTGCATCCCTTTCTTGGACTGATTAAAAAAATAAATTAGCAGAATATACTCAGCTGCCCGTCAGTATACCTGGATGGCCCATCCAAGTACAGTCTGCGCTGGGAGACTGCTAGTAGTGTGTTTAGGGCGTTTAACAGTGCCTGTGAGTTACTTCAATCAGCTTGAGCTCATCAGCGTCACACATTAATTCTTCAGGTTTGGTTTATGGTCATTGCATTGGTTGTTGTGCAGAAAAAACTCCACCTCAGCACTGGTACAGGAATAGAAATCAACACAGGAAGCAGATACATCAGTTTTTCCCAAATTTTTCTTCAGTCAGTCTTATCTTGTCCAGTCCTCCCCTGTAATATGAGCTGTGAGCTTCTGTAGCGATAGCGTTTAAATGGCAATAAAAACTGGCACTTGTGTCTTTTACCAGGCCGTGTGTGCCAGGTTATAAATACTGAGAGTTGACTGGCAACTGTAGCAAGCATAAACTAGGTGTCAGTCTACTCACTTACCAACTTTGGTGTCCATTTAAGCTGTGAGTCTGGCTGCTCCCCTGCATTTCCACCTACTTTTGCAACCCATCTACAAAATACTAGTGTAGTGGGCGCGTTGCAGTCAAACTTTAATATTATGGCACCTTTCATACAGGTTAATGTGATTAAAGTGCTTCACAGATGAGTGACATGCTAGTAATGAAACTACAACAGATAAAGACCAGCAGTTTCCACAAGGTATCTCAGAAACAGGAGCAGCCCGAGACCTCATGCCTCTCCCTGTCTCACATTGTTGAACAATCCTTCAAAAAGCCCTGGATCCAGATCCTGATCCAGAGCCTCATCCAGATGGATTTGAAAAGTTAATCACTTCTAAGTTGGGCCAAGTCCTGCGGCTGATAAAATTTTCATGCCAGTCTCTTTGTAACCTTCTGCGTTTACTGCTAACAAGCAAACAGACCAACCAAACCACATACATTACATCCTCTGTGATGGTAACGGTCATTAAGCCGTAATCAACGAGTAAAATAATCCACAGCTACATAAAAATTTAAAGATTTTAAAGTAGAATAAGCCTGAATATAAGACTTTTATTGTCATTGCATGTTCACATACAACAAAAATTTTATCACCTCTCATGAAAGAAACTGTTCCATCCACTCTGCACAACACACACAGAGAAGAGAATGACTATGATAAAATGTGTCTGTAATGTCTACAAAGTGGACTCAGTCAAAGGCCAGGCTGACGAAATTGGAATTAAATCTAGGTTTCAAGATTTTAACACTTAGGTCCTCCAGCAGCTCGGGGCGTAAAAGCTAAAAGCTGCATCCACCTGTTAAATCCAGGAGATGCTTGCTCAGCACTTCCTAATGTCTATGTGTGCCATACTTAAGGAACGTGATTCGCTAAACTCCCACGTTGTTCTGCTGTAATAACTTATTTCAAAGTCGTCTGTCTGACGTGTTTTTACGAAGCTGGTGTCATCTTCTGCCACAGGAGAGGGAGGAGGACCAGCGAACCCTTGTCCTCACCTGGGAGTGTCTGCGTCTCCTTGGTAACGCCTTAGTGGCCCTCAGTGACCTGCGATTGAACCTTATGAGTCCCGTGCCCCGCCACCTACATGTGATCCGGCCGTTTTCCCACTACACCACCCCGGTCTCCCTTCCTGGAGCTGTTCACCACCACATCCCAGTGCAAGTAAGCAAACGGAAGCCGCTTCAGTCGTTAATGTGAAAACCGACTGTGAAATCAGACTGACTGCTTTGCATCTTCACCGACAGATGAACCTGGGTGCCACAGTGACTGTTGCGGCTAACAGCACTGAAGGACAAGCCCCGCCCGCCCAGCCAGCCAGCCAGGCGGAGCACGCAGGTCAGGGACAGACCTCCCCCCCACAGACTACCCCGTCCAATCAGCAGGCTGGACAGGGACAGGCTGGCCACCGGGTCATCAGGATCAGCCACCAGGCAGTCCCGGTGGTCATGATGCAGATGAACACGGACGGTGTGTTGTCCCCTACCCGCCACTGATTGAATGCTCCTCCAGATCCAAGCTGTGTGTGTGTGTGTGTGTGTGTGTGTGTGTGTGTGTGTGTGTCGGTTAAATGATCCCACGGCTGCACTGCTGAGACCTGCAGAATGGGACTTTTAACTCAGGATTTACAGCCCAGGTGTTCTTTCCTGTGTCTGTTGAATGGCCACTCTGGTGCTGCAGATGTGCATTTATTGAGCGAGCCATTTGCAGTAACTGAGAGTTCTCTTGCTTTTATTTATGTGCAGGTCCAGGTGTAAACCCTGCAGCAGCTGGACAGCAAATGCATGGACAACCAGGTAAAGGCATGCTACATTTAGCATTCCAGTGTGGTCATGTGAAATGGGGCTTTCAGTTAAAAGTTTTGGTGATTGCTGGGCAGATATAGCATGCCGTGGGCTTGGTTTGGCTTCATAATGCCAAACGTCTTTATGCCCTGTTGATTATTCCCATCTCACAGCAGTTCAAGTGTGATGCCGCTTATCGTTTTGAGAAACAAAGCCTTCTTTTCTTAACTCCTGAAAATCCTCTTAATCCAGTGCCCCTGATGCAAGGAAATCACGTGGTACTAATCCACTGGTCTTTGTTTTGCTGTTTAGGCGCCCTTCCTCCTGATTTTATGAGGAATCTAATGCAACAGATCAGCCAGTATGCTGCTGCAGTAGCCACCAGTGCCGCCACAGCCGCTGCCACTGGCCAACCAGCCCCACCCCAGCCCACTCCTCCCAGCCACAGTTCCACAGCCAACTCCTCAGCTACTACCACGTGTCCTAACACACCCACCACCACACCTACCGCTCCCCCACCACCTCCACAGAGTGGCCCCCAACCCCAGGCCAGGGTTGTGTTCACCAGGCCCCCCTTTGCACCCAACATGCCCCCTCCTCCCTTTGGTGCCCGGGGAACCACCATTAATGTGAGGACTGCAATGCCAGGCCAGCAGCCAGGACAGGTGGGTGTGCTGCTCTCTGGTTTTCTTTAGATATTATAGGATTGTCAACTCATCACACTGTATTTCCCTCAGGCTTTCAACCCTGCTGCTCTCAACCAGATGATTAGTGGACTGGTTGGACAACTTTTGCTCCCAGGACAAATGGGTAAGATTGTCCACACACACTGTGACTCACACAAAGCTGTTTTAGAGGAGTCCAGGAATAAAATATTAACCTGGGATTTAGGTCTGGATTTTAGCTGCAGTATTTCTTTTGTAATTATGATAAAGTTTAAAAAAATTAAACAACAATATTTTTTTTTTCAGCTGGTCAAACAGTCACATCTTCTTCCCCCTCCACACCCACACCCACGTCCACTTCTTCCTCTTCCTCCTCCTCCTCTTCCTCCTTTTCCTCCTCTACTCAAACTTCGTCATCTTCCTCCTCCTTTTCTTTTTCCACCTCGGGTCCATCACCACCTCCTGCTGCAAACACTACTGCTGCCACCCCAAACCAACCTGAGACCAACACCAGCGAGCCTCAGTCCCAGCAGATGCCCCCAGACCTCGGCCAGATTCTGGGGTCTCTCCTGGGGGTAGCCGGCGGAGGCCCTGCCGGGACCCCTTCAATAACTGTTACCACATCTGGCGTCCCAGCCTTCATCCAGGGAGTCAGTGAATTCATGCAGCAGGTCAGTGATTCAGCCTTTGACTTGTGTGCACCCAGTGCACTCTACCTGAAAGTTGCTGTGTTATGAAGTGAATGTGGAGAGCGCCCCGTGAAAACATGTCCAAATTTGGCTCATGGGAAACTAAATATATTCAAGTGTCCTCCGGTACATCCATCTCTAATATTAATCAAAATGTAAACGACAGTATCCTAAAAGGTAAAATCCTCTCTGTTCACCACCACAGTGGAGTTTAAATCAAAGAGGGTGAACAGCTGCATCAGCGCGTCCAAATCACATGACGTAGCTGTAAGACACAGCCTCCAGTCTCTGTTTTAATGTGTGTTGAAAGTGCAGACTTCAAACTACATACCAGTTTTTAAATTGTGCTGATAGGCCGAATAAAACCGGAGTTATGATAAATAATGTGCGCTGTGAGTTTCTGTACATTTGGAAGGAAGAAACAGAAGGAAAAGAAGAGGAAGAGTACTTCAGGGGAAAAAAAAAAACACACACCCCCTTTCCTATTGGTGGAAAAATACATCACATCAGCCAATCAAAACATGGCATTTGCTTGCTAAGGAGGAGTGGAACATTTTGAGAGTGACGGGAGACAGAGAATGAGTGAGGAACTCAGTCATCCGGGAGGGGCACAGAGTAGAGCCGCTGCTCCTCCACATCGAAAGGAGCCAGTTGAGGTGGTTCGGGCATCTGATCAGGATGCCTCCTGGACGCCTCTCACTGGAGGCGTTTCAGGAACGTCCCTCTGGGAGGAGACCCCGAGGAAGACCCAGGACACGCTAGAGAGACTATGTCTCCCAGCTGGCCTGGGAGCGCCTGGGTGTCCCCCCTGAAGAGCTGGAGGAGGTAGCTGGGGAGAGGAAAGTCTGGGCTTCTCTGCTCGAACTGCTGCCCCCGCGACCCGGACCCCCGGAAAAGACGAGGGAGACGACGAGACGAG
>VUQH01037392.1:3867-28110 GCA_015106775.1 Etroplus canarensis | reverse complement strand
TAAGGAATTAAATTTTAAAAAAAAAAAAAAAAGGCAGCGATACAAGAGAAATTTTGAGATGCAGCTGTAGTTTGATCTCATCCTTCAACGTTACAGGTGAGTAATTGAACGTGCAGATTCATCTGAGTATAATTACACAATAGAGTAATGTGAGAAAAACCCACTATTAAAGCTGCAAACACTTTGAGGAACCATATGCAGGACCATTGGTGAAGAGTTAGAGGAGAATCTTGACTAAAAGAGGACGGTCCTCCCGGAAGCTAGGAGCGAGTTTTTAAAATCCCACCTGAATTTTTCTTTACAGTTATGACCGTCATATTTGTTCAGCACAGTACAAGATTGAGTTAAGTCAGCTAACTGCACAATATTTTTGTTCCCAATGCTGTCTGCAGAAGTTCAGAGGACGATAGCTAAAAGTGATGACTTCTGTGGCCCAGATCAGCAGGTTGTGACAGAATCAGAACAGCTCAGGAGCTTGACTGTGTTTGCCACACAGACAATCTTGAAGGTAAAAATAATATTTGGCAAAATAAATCAAGCATACCTCAGGAGATTACGTGCGTTCCAGGTTGCAAGATCTGGTGCCTTCTACAGGTCCACTTAAAGCTCAAGTTCAAAATACAATTTATAGACAAAAGTATTGGGCCACACATCATAATCACTAATTTTCAAACGTTGGATTAAGTGGCACTGCCACAGGTGTATACAATCAAGCACCTAGCTGTGCAGTCTGCCTTTACAAACATTTGAGAAAGAATGGGTTATTCACTGAAAGCGAGTGTGGTACTGTAATAGGATGGCACTGTTGCAGACCTTGAAATTTCATCCCTTCTAGATATTCCATGACCAACTGTAGATGGTGTTATTGCACAGTGGAAGCATTTAGAAACCACAGTAACTCAGGCACAGAGTGGCAGACCATGTAAAGCTTCAGAGCAGGGTCGCTGGGTGCTTTTAGTGTGTAAAACTCACGAACACTGCTGACTCAATAACTTTCCAAAGCGAACCTCCACTGGCATTAATATCAGCACAAAAAGTGTGTGCCAGGGCATTCATGGGTTTCAATGGCCAAGGAGCTGCATGCAAGCCCTACACCACCAAGGACAATGCCAAGAGTTGGACGGAGTGTTGTAAAGCACGCTGCCACTAGATCCTGAAGCAGTGGAAACATGTTCTGTGTAGTGACGAATCACGGTTGTACTGACTGCACTGCACAAGGCCTAAGCATTAAAGTCCAGTGAAGGAAAATCTTAATGCTTCAGCTTACAAAATGGCTTTAGACAATTCTATGCTTCCACCTTTGTGAAAACAGTTTGAGGAAAGCTCTTTTCTGTTCCAACATGACTGTGTCATAGTGCACAAAGCAAGGTTCATAGCGGCATGGCTGGATGAGTTTTGTGTGGAAGAACTTGACTGGCCCACACAGTGCCCTGACCTCATGCCCATCACACATCTTTTGGGATGAGCTAGAACAGAGATTATGAGCCAGGACCTCTCATCCAACATCAGTATCTGACCTCACAAATGCTTCCCACAGAGATACTGTCTAGTAGAAAGGCTTGCCAGAAGAGTGGAGTCTGTTCTTGCTCCAGGAGGACCATGTTAATGAACACAGTTTTAGAATAGTTTGTTATAAAAGCTCCTGTTGGTGTAATGTGTATGTGTCCCAATACTTTTGTCTATCTAATTACCAGTATTTCAACTTAATGAGACTCAGCAGTTGCCAACAAACATGCAAATAATAGCTGCTGTTCAATCATGTGCCACTTAAGTAACATACTGCTTTCGAGCAAGACTGGGGGTTTATCCTCATACGCAAACTAGACCACATGTTCTTATTCTTCTGCTTGGCACTGCAAAAAAAAAAAAGATTACGTGGGTGACTCTGAGATGATTCCACTGGCTCTGGTAATGAGGCAAAAAGTAAAATAAATCAAGCGCAAAAAAGACAGTTGAGGATACATGAAAGAAGCATTTTGATCCTGGTCCTGTCTTAATGCACCAAGGGGGCAGCTTCTGCTCTGACAGAAAATCAAAAGCAAAAACAAATGTCCCCCAAAACTCTCACACCTTTGGCAACTGTTCAACCCCTTGGCCATAAGACGTATATCACAACATGAAGGAAAATAAAAACTCAACTGTCTTTGAAAAGGAGCGCTTGAGAAATGTTGAGGACCTTTTCACAGGTTGATTTATGTGTGTGCACATTTACTTAAATCCCAGTAAGAGGTTAACACATACTCCACCTGTCTTCATATTCTAATACATGAGAATCATATCAGAGACAATGAAATTAACATACATAAAATCCAAAACGACAGTAAAATTATCAATAAAAAAAACAATAGGCATGATAAACAATAACAATAAATCACAATTATTCCAGTGTAAGCATTTTGTTTTTGTAAGTCAGTAAAAAAGTATTTCAGTCCTAAGAGGTGCAAACCAAACTGATCTGCACATTCAAAGAGAAAAAAAGAAGAAGAGACGAAAAAAAAAGGAAAACATGCCAGATCATGCTGTGTACCACCAAAATCAAGGGGACGTGATTGGTTGGAAAAATGCTGGAGCCCCTCCTGTAAATGTGAACCCAGGTAGAAGCGTTGGGTTCAGATGGAGTGGGCTACAGCTAGATGGGTTCCAGGAGGTCCTTCTCTGCACCGGACGCTCATCCTGCCAGCGACAGCGTGGGGCGACAGAGAGACCAGAGGGTCAGAGAGGAAAGAAGAGGAAGAGGGACGCCCCGATTCCTCACGGGACGGAGATGGCGTGGAGGCTTTCGTGGTTGGTCTAGCTAGTTCCCTCTCAGAGCACACGCAACCTCCCTCCCTAGTTAGATCAAACCAGGAAAGGGAGGATGACAAGTGAGAATAAATAAATCTGTAACATTTCAGGATCCGGTTCACTATACATCTCCACCGTTCTATGCCACGTATGCTTATCACAGTTTAAGCGATTTATGACGCACATCTGATTCCAGCTGTTTGCTAAGGGTGCTGCAGGCTGTGGTTTCCACGTTGGATCCTTCCGCTGGTCCTTCCCTACTTTCAAGTCCACACGTGTGGAATTTTGCCATTTTTCTGTTCATTGTAGTGTTCATATTAAACAATCAGCTCTCTTTGTTTTCCACTGATTCCTCTTCATGCATTTCCAAACTTTTCTTCTCTTCCTCGTGTCCGTCATGCTCCCCATCACTCCCCTCCCTCACCCTCCATTCTACAGTGTGATCATACTTCCCCCTCTTTCTCCCTCTCCTAGAAGCCCCTCCCATCCCTCTAAAACCACCCATACACTGATCCTTTCTCTCTTCCTATTCCCTCTCCGTCTATGCATTTGCTGGGTCACTGTTTCTTCTCGCGAGTGGTGATCGTGACCAGTTGCTTGGCAGCCTTGGCAATGTCATAGGCGCACTGGATGACCTGCTGAGTGAGGAGTTGGTAGTCCACTGCAGGAGCCCCGGGCTCCGAGGGCGCCGCCTTACGGCACTCCACCTGCAGTCGCGAGGCACTGGAAGCCAACAGGCGGAGGGAACAGTGGACTGCATCCAGTGCTGGGCGCTGCAGAGAGATGGAGGCAAATTAAAAAAAAAGATAAAATCAAGGCCATGAAAGATAAAGAGAGCAATACCCAGAAGGAGAAAATGAGACACACAAAGTAAGAAATTAAACACAAGGACAGAACTTACTTTGGGGAAGAGTGAAGCCATTTCAGTGACAGCAGAGTGGATCTTCTCGGAACATGGTACAAAACTGAAGAGAGAAATTGTTCTTTAAATTAGTAAAACAATGACAGAGGCAAGAAGACTCTTCTGTTTCCTAATGCTCTCAGCTAGTCTGAAAGGACACTCTGTACAACTTTCAGTGAGTATTTTTAAAAACAGCGGATTTTTGTCCTGATTTAGGTTTTTTAATGAGGTTTCTTAACACCAGCTGTGTGTGTGGGAAGGTTCAGTCTGGTGAAATTGGAAAAGGAGAGTTGCTCCCTTGGTCTCATAGCACAGTACAGTAGTAAATTCTTTCCCTATTACACTTACTGCCATTGGCCCTTGGTAACCCAGCCTTCAGCTATCGTCATGAAGCTTGGGTAGTGACCATAAATATGAGATTACAAATACAAGCAGCCATAGAAAATGATCTGGAGAGATTGTATTTTCTTATAAGGCTTCCTCTAGTAAAATATTGATTGAGAGAGAGATTGCTAGCATAACACAATGAGTCTGCTGTCACTGCAACCTGACTTTGGATTCTGGTACTTCTGGCTCCTCCCTTCATTTATCTGAGCTTGGGTCCGGCGCCAGGAGTACACTGGATTGTGTTTCCTCCCAGTTGCGAACCTGGGATCTTTTGCACATGAGTGGAATATGTAAACCACTACACTGTGAAAACAGAATGATTGGTTGATAACAATGGCCTTTCAGTCAGATCTACAGTATAGTTCCAAGCAACATCAATTAAATCCCCCTGTGCAGCTATTCAATAGCATGTACATCAGAATTTCTAATTTAAGGTTTTGTCACTGGATGTTTCTGTGTCTTCTCTATAGCCCCTTTCAGACTTGTGCTCCTTTGCATTCATGAGACTCAGAATCAGAATACTTTATTAATCCTATGGGGGGAAACTGCATTCATCTGACTGCTTCTGAAATTATCAGTTTTATGACTGAACCTGCAGCCTGGTCACTTTTCTGTAAAATGTGCGACAGAAAAAACTTAACAGACAACACACAAGGGTGAAAATGTCTCCTGATTCTGACTTGCTCAGCTCATCAGAGAATCCCTTTAACATTTTATTTATTAAAATTTTATCTCAAAAACTCCCTAATTTACAACAAGATTAAGATGTATTCATGAAGCATTTTCACTATTTCCAAACCAGAAGAGATATCTGACTTTAACCATCAATGATACGAGTTTTTATACAGTTTTTATTATATTTCTATACACATCTTCCTGCCTTGATTGCACATATTTGTGATTCAGTCTTTTATAATGTGACCAGCACTTTGATCAACATCAGTTGTTTTTAAACACGCTATATAAATACATTTGTTTTTATTTGATACTGTGGCTCATTCCATCAATGAACAAAGTTAGAAGAAACATTAATATAAAATTGGCTTAACTGAATGTCAGACTGACAGAATGCTGTAACGTTAACAGTTCAGTGAAGCCACCAGTGTTGCATAGCCAAGTCTTGAACTCGGCTTTGGGGTTATTCCAACCAAAAAGATCAGGCTGCTTGTGAGGAAAAATACAATTAGCAGTTTTTACGCAAAATGATTTCAGTGACATTTTTCACCTACCTGTCATGTTTGAACTCCTGAGCTGCCCTGAGCAGCTCCTGAATGTTCTTGGTCACTTGTTCAGTCTTCAGTATGACGTCCTCTGTGCAGGGTAAGGTGGGGTCTGGCTCCCCGGCCTCCCCGCCTCCTTCCTCAGACTCACCACGCCCCTCCTCTTCACTGCTGCGGCCCATACTGGAAAGGTAAACACATTAAAACACGTTGATTGACACCTTGTGTAAAGGACAGTAAGTGATGTTCTCAGCACTGTAAATGTTCAACATCAAAACTGTGTATCTTGTTGCCCTCTATTTCTTACTGACAACTGTTAGTAAAGATCAGTCCCCCTCTGACTTGTGTTATAAGAAAATAGAAAAAGTGTCATACTGCTTAACTGATTTCAAAATAAAATTCTTAAAAATTGTATTTTGAACTAGACATAAGCACTTTTTGAAAAAGAAAAACAAATAAAATGCAGTTTTATACTGAAACACTGACCTTAGAGAGACGTCGTATGTTTGTGTGTTGTCGTAGTCACTGTCAGTGCCACTGCCATGCTTCTCTGGTTTTGGAACCTGGGAAGAGAAACACAGCAGCAACTCAGTATAATTATCACAAATCCTAACCTAAAACTTAAGAGACACCTCCTCTCAAATTCCAATTTGCATTTGTTTCCACTTAATGTGATGACTACTGATGTCCACTAAATGGCATACTAGATATTATGCCATATTTGCTGTCTGGAACTTTCTAACAGGATGTGAAGGATTTCCTGTTATGGAATCAGAAGATTAGGGTCAATATTAGCACCCTTATGTAAGCCAATAATCTCAACTTTCAGAATGAACTGAGTGCAGCATCATAAAAGTCAGAAAATCAGCGAAGAGCCAAAACGACAGCAGCTTACCATGTATCTACCCATCTCTGTAGATCCTGATAGATGCTGGACTCCGTAGGGTGCGGGACTCCCTGTACTACCTTTCCTTACCTGGGAGGACAGAGGGGGAACGCAAGAATGGAGAGATGATAAGAGAGAGATGGTGGAATATAGATGAGGCCAGAAAGAGATTAAGAAGAAATTGGAAGATGAGCAGAAAGAGACAGATGATGAAATGAGCAGGGTAAAGGAGACGTGTGGGAACAGAGAGAAAAAAATGTTTTTTTAAAAAAAAAAAAAACAGCAGGAAAACAAGATGAACGAGCCAGTGAGAGCAGCACTGATGAACTCAGCAGCTCACCCATCATCCTATCAAGACTACATGCCTTGCTGGTCATCTAATAATAAAAACATACTGTCTACTGAACAGCTAATATATGCATCACACAGCATCTATAAAAATACTACCCACATTTAGCACTAATTTTGATCTCCAAAACACAGGATGCATAATTTGCAGAAGTGATAACGTGTGAGAGAATCCTACAAGATGGAAGATGAAATGGCAAACAATGCAATGACAGACAGAATGCTTACATCCAGAGGATACATGGCTGCACTGCAGTGAGCAAGGAACAGACAGGTGAAGAGACAGACAGAAAACAGACAAACAGGTAAATCTTTGTTGAAAAATGGTGGCTTGGACACCTAATTATTGCTCATGGGGGTTTCCATGAGAATGACTGCAGTGGTGAGGAGCCGTTGTGTTTATATTCTGTATCATTTTCAATGTGCTATAGGCTAAATGTTGCTGAATTGATCACCTGGTTTTCTACAACATCAGAAACCTAAGCAAAACAAAAATGAGTTTATTTGTGTGTGTGAGAGAGATCCCAGCATTTCCAGATTAAGCAGCTGTCCAGCAGCGGAAAGCAAAGTGGGAGGTCAAAGGGGTTGAAAAGGTCAAAGGGTGCAGGGGCAGGCTAGAGAGCGGAGTATCAGAGGCTTTGCAAGGCAGCAGAACAGACAAACAATCTTTTTCTTTTCCATCTTTCTCCTTCAAGTCACACTTATGCACGCCACCCTTTATTAAGCTAAAATGCATTATATTCGTTGAATTCTCTTTGGACACACTACATATCTTCCTTAAAGTGGGTCTGTGCACAACTGGACCTATTCAAAGAGAAAGATCGGGAACTGTGATGCAAGGAGAGAGAAAGGGAAAACGAAGACAGCAGGGTCGGACCATCACCTATTTATCAGGCCAAAGACAGGCAATCAGAGCCACCAGAAAAAAAGGTGGGAAGTGGAAAGGGGACAGGGCCGTTCTAACTTACGCTGGGTGTGTTGAGGGGCTGCAGGCGGGTTGCCAGGGAGTCCAGGGCTGGGGGACCATGGGCCGTGGGACCAGGGGTTGCCCCTGGTTCGTACATTGAAAAGGCCTGGCGTTCCCTTCGGTAGGGATGGGAGTGGGGGGCAGTCGAAGAGGGCACGGAAAGCCCCGGTGGGTCCCCTCCTGGCCCAAACCCACCCAGTCCCCCTCCACCTATTCCTCCTCGTATCCCACCCCCTGGCCAGTGGCCTCCTGCTCCCCCTCCTCCTCCTCCTCCTCCACCAGGTCCCCCTACCCCATGGCCAGCTGCTCCCCCAGCCTGCTGGCCACCCCGCAGCGCACTGTTCTCTGTCTGCATCCGGGTGATCTAAAGGAGAGGAGGAAGGCAGCAGGGAGGGATGAGAGAATGGAGGGAGGGTTGGAGGGAGGAACATGGGAAGGTTGAAGGGGGGAGGGTCAACTGAATGGTCAAAAACAAGCATCCATATTCAGGCTCATACAGGACTTCACATATTAAGTCAAGTCAGTACTGATGGGGATGGAATATGTGGTAATACACTCCAATAAGCTGGGAATGGGTCTTGGGAAAGGGGTGGTTAGCTTCAGTACATACCTGAAAATATAGACAGGTTGTGTTCAAGGGACAATAACATGAAGCCTCATCTGCACTGAGGTACTATCACCTAGCACCTAATTTAACATGATTATTTTTTATTTGCAGTGTGTTTTTTAGCTTGTGAAAATGTGCGATTGCTTCAAATTTTCAACACTCCTCAGTGAAGCGAGAAGATGAACACGTGAATGAATCGTGGGTCACATGATTCAACACCAGAAGCCACTAATGAACATATTAATGAAATGACAATGACTCATGGAAAACCAAAAGAGTCGATGATGAAAAACACATAAGTAACAAAAACACTAAACTAAACACGACTAATAAAATGAGAATGGGTACTTCCAGCACCCACGCTTCACATTAGAATTGCAACATAGCTGGAAAGTTGTTGCTAAATATATTTTCCAGAGACAGCAGTGTAGGAAAATGACACCCTGTCAGGAAAATCAACTTGCAAAGATATTAATATATTGAACTGTCTATCCAACATTCTGCCCTCCTTCTGTCTGAATTAATTGCTCTGTCTCTTTCATCATTTTGTCTCGCATGTTCATCGTACATCATCAGCTCCTATCAGATTGTTTACAACTTTCTTGCATCTCTCTTCTCTCTGCAGTTGCTGGTTCATGTCTTAAACCTTTATTTGTCTGACAAACCACTGCCCAGCCTCTATTTCTACTTCCACTCTTCCTACCTCCTTCTGGAGTCGCCGGAGCTCCTCACTCAGGTTGTTGTTAACTTTCATCAGCTGCTGCACCTTAGCTTCTGAGGAGGCCAAAGCCTTCTTCACCTCAAGATACTCCTGCAGGGTGATGGGGCCGTCTGACAAGTCTGACGAATCCATACTCTGGATTGGGGGGACATGCAGGCAGGTGGACAAATGATAGAAAGACGTTGAAACACAGACACGGGGATCAAAAAAGAATTTTAAAAAAACAGCAAGGGAAAAGTGAAAAAATTCATACATTGAGACTTGTGAATTAATTCCTTTAGTCTTTGCTGTTTAGTCAAGCATGGCATTAACACCATCCTAAATATGCATGTAATAATGCATCGTTATGTGGAGGTAATGTTTTCTTTTTTAACCATTATTTAACTAGGAAGTGACACTCCTAATGTTAAGAATCTCTTGAAAGAGTGTCCTGGGCTGTCATACGCAGCACTAACCTAACATGTTTTTCAATAGCAGGAGAGAAGACCTGCACAAGCATAAGGAGAACATGCAAACTGCGCAGAGTTTGAACCCAGAACCCTCTTGCTGTGAGGCAACAGTGCTAACCACTGACCTGCCTAATGCCTTAATCCCTACATGCACGTTGCATATATACAGTAAGAATTGGTGCTTATTAAAGCAGAGGAAAAACAGAACCACGGCTGTGTGGCAGGAAGAGGCCTGGCTTAAAGTCAGGATCACACACACAAATATGAAGACAGAAGAGCCTTAGTTCTAACTCTCAATACACCATCCTCCCCCACTTCCTGTAACCCCAAAGCCTGTTCAAATTCAGCCCTCTACCACTCCCTGAAACTAAACCAATAAAAACACCTTTCATAAACTATACTTTATATCCTTTTTGTTTGTCATTCATCCTGTTCTATTTCTGTTTCACTCCCGTTTCATACCAGGCCACACCATGCTTCAATGCTAGGAGCTCGATAAAACAGTGACTGCACATATTTCCTCGGATGAAGTGGGAGTAGAACCATCAACTTGCTGTTTGTCAGGCTTTTGCCCTGTGAGCTAAACAAGTTCACAGGGAAAAAAATGGTTGCTGGTTTAGCTTAATTTCTATCATTCCCACATCATTTCCCTCTCTTTGTATCTCACTCAGGCTCCTTCTCTGTTCCCTCCCATTACACATACGCTCTCTGTGTATGAACAATGCCTCTCTGACAAGCACCCAGAATAGCTGATGATATCACTCAGGAGCTATGTGGCAGCCATGACTACAGCCACGTGCCGCAAAGCATGTTGGGAGAAGCAGTCATTTAAGAGGACACGGTGGAAAAGCTTTGCTTACTAATACAAATGCCTTTCTAATAAATACAGACACTGAGCATGCAAGCAATACAAGTACCACAATAAGGTTAACTTCCATTTTATTAAAGTTAGCTTTCTTATTTGTTTGCTTGTTTTTCCTTTTAAATAAAAGAGTGTGTTCAAATTCTATACCTTTGCGCGGTTGCTGCGTTGTGTGTTGTTATTGTTCTGAGTGGTGAGCTCGCTGTCTGTGTCTTCATCGGAAGCTACACTGTCGTAGTCATGCTGGTCATCATCAATTCCCAGATCCAGTGGGTCTGGTGAGGGAGAAAACATGCTCATATATTAAAGATTTCTTTTTACAGTATGTTAGTACTTGTCCTTCTCTTAATTTTTATGGCTCTCCTGGTGATGCTCAAAGTAATAATACTGCTAAATTTTTACCAGCTTCCTTTCTACTTGCAGGTTTCACGCAAAAAGAAACTGGCAGACAGAAATGATTCACTTGCACCCATGCTGCTGCTCACAGTTGTCATCAGAGCTCATGTTTTTTTTTTTAAATTTAAAGGTGTTTTTTTTTTTTTTTTTTTGTAGAGAACCGCAGGTAGAAACATTGGTATAAATCAATAAATGGACAGGTATACACCCACCCTGTTAATCAGGTTAGGTGGCAGCGTTATTATAGTTTTCTGTTTTCTAATTAGTTTTTGTTTTTATTTCATTTTGTGTTTGTGTTTTTAATTCATTTAAGTTTCAGTTCGTTTCCACAGCGGGTTTGCTCATTTCAGTTCAGCTTTTATTGTTGAAAATGTTTAGTTTTAGTTTGGTTTTTATTAGTTTCAGTGTCATTTTCAGTAATCATTATAATATGGATGTATTTTCCAGGGGCATATTTAAGATATTCAGATTTGAAATTACCAATACTTTGTGAAGACAGTAGCCTCTCAGTCTTGTAGACATCATTAGTCTCAAAGATATGCACTAAACCCTCATCAGGCAGGTTAGCTTAACAAATCTGACCAAATTGACCAAGACTGAAATGAAGGACACTTCTTGTATATTTTATAATTTTAGTTCATTTTGTGAGCACACAATATCGTTTTAGTTTTCATTTTTATCAAAAGTCTTGTTTTTATTTTTATTTCAGTTAACTAAAATGTTTTTTTCTCATTTACTTTAAAAAAAAAACAAACTATAATAACCTTGGGTGGCATGGCCTACAAAGATTTTAAAGTCATCAGTGCTAATCTGTCTAGCCTTCCTCCCAGTCTCACCATCAGGACTGATGGGACCTTTTCCCTGCTGTCTCCTTTTGGCGTCACTCAAGATGTCAATGATGAGGGTAGCAAACTCCCGGGCGTTGAAACGGGCAAGCTTTTGACGGCCCTGAGAGAAGAGCAAGTCAGAAGTTATTATTCAAATGCATGCACGCACTGGCATGAAAGTTAACTTTAAAGCTCTGTCATAAATCGACTAATACAATGGAACCCATAGTCAGCAGTTCAGTGCCTGTGTGACTACTGTGGTCAACTACCATGTGCTGTGGAAAAACACAGTCACGCTCTCAATACACACACACAGGAACAAAACGTGCAGAGAAATATAAACTGTACAATTAGGTTAACATCCTGGCATCTGCATGAGTCCATAAAAAGGCCAGTTTTTATCGAAGTGCCAGAGTAAAATTATTCACAACACATCACATTGGAAGACAAAACAAGGTAAAAGCTTCAACCCTAAAGATGTGTTTTCTTCCATTTTCCACCATAAATAGACAGAAGTCCCTGACCACAGTGAACTGCCCAATCCTGGGAAAGCAAACGTGGCGATGTGGGTGTTTTTTTGTGTGTGTGTGTACACTTGTGTTAAACAGTGTTTACACCAAAAGTGAGCCACATCGATGACTATAAACTCTGTGAGTGGACTTGGAGTTCTCTCTCTCTCACAGAGAGAGTGAAGGGAAGAGGTGGGGGCACAGAGAGATTATACTCTCACAGCTGCTAATTTCACACTCATTCTCAGTTACCCCTCAAAAAAATTCACACACATCTGTCTTTCTAAGATATAACTAGGCTCTATTCTGCCTTTTTTCCCTCCATATGCATTCATATAAATCAGTTAGTACAGACACGCATGAGTGTACGCATTCATATATGCATATACAAATGTGGTTACAGTGTGTTTACCTGGTTGCGCGTGGCAGAGTATTCAGGATTGACTGGTAGGAAAGGGACTGCACTGCGTTCTGTTACCAGAGTGCTGTGGTTCTGGGTTGTAAGCCACACTGGAGACAAAAACATAAAGCAAATAATATGTGAGGGTGTGTTTAAGCAACAAGGTCACCCACATCCAACATCCAGTCTATCCACCCACACAGACACAGAGATATAAACAAATACAGTAAAGCTCTTACAATGTAGTTTTGTGCTCTGAGCCCTCCCACTGTGTGCCTTTGGGGTGCGTGTGTCTGTATGTATCCTTGCTACTTACCTAGGTGCTTCAGTCAGAAAGTACTATTTGACTGTTGCCGTTACTGACGGAAAGGGAGAGAAGAAAAGGAAAAAAGAGAAAGAGCTGAAGAGGAGGAGAGAGACTCAAGAATTTGTGAGGCACTTCCTCGCTCCAATTCTCCTCCTCCTTCACTCACTACATTTGGCCTTCGAGCTTTTGTTCCTTTTCTCCTCATCCTGTCCTTCAAATTCACTTACGACTGTGTCAATTTTCATTTTATTTCTCTCTACATCTTGTTCACTACCTCAGTTTCCCCTCACGAGTTTATATCAATTAAGTGATTTCTGGTTTGTTCAATGTCAATTTGTTCCACACAGGGAAAAAGTTCGCACACAGGCGCGCACACACACACACAAACACACACACACATACACACACACAACCCTACACAGTATAAAAGGAAGTGATAAGTTTCACCTGCATCATTTTCTCTGCGATCCACTTCATCATAAACATCCATTGCGAGTTCCTCAAACAGCCGATTGTTGAGCTGTCACAAAGACATTAACAGTTGTAACTGTACATTTAAGTACCTGTCATATGAACAACACACATGGATGTGATGAACCAGAGAGAGCAGAAGAAATAAAACAAATGTTTTAAGTATTTGACTAGGTAACATTCAGCCATTCTGACAACCGGGAATAGAAAATCTGGCTGTTCCTCTGAACAATTCAGCACATTTTTCATGATTTTCAAGAGTCAAAAAGAAAAATATGAACGTCAGTGGCACAGTAGGTCGTCTGGCTAACAATCCACCACAATTTACAGGTTACTGTACTGTGTACAGAGAGTACAGACAGAAAGTGACGTTTTATTGTCATTGGTTGGCTGTATTGCTCAAACTAAAGAGAATTAAAATCCAGTGAGAAGTCAAGCACACTCACAAACAGTCATATTGGGACAAATTAATCCCACTTACCACCAAATGAAACTGTTTGAGTTTAGGAGCATTATGACTACATGGTCAGTGGCCAAAAAAAGCAAAAAATATGTGAACTCATCAACATGTCATAGGATAATGGTGATGGGGGCCTCAACCATGCCTTCTTTATATGGAAGTTAATCAATAGGACCAATTCATGATAATTACCTACAAGATCATGATCATCACCATCTAACAGGATACAAGTGGTATACAATATGTGTGGCAAATTGATATTTCAAGCCATCACAGCATTATTAGCAGTGCG
This sequence comes from Etroplus canarensis, assembly GCA_015106775.1. Taxonomy (NCBI): domain Eukaryota; kingdom Metazoa; phylum Chordata; class Actinopteri; order Cichliformes; family Cichlidae; genus Etroplus; species Etroplus canarensis. The sequence goes on along the minus strand of VUQH01037392.1, from coordinate 14,316 downwards.
TCTACCATTTAAAAGAAGAGAACCATCGAAAATCTGCCAGCATAAGAATAGCACCAGTGGAACAATGTGAATTGATCTCCAGGTTTTACACTTGTAAAAATGGGAATTTTTGCTGATCATGACCAGCATAAATTCCCATTAGGCCAATAACATATTGCCCCATTGTTGCCTGCTAAGACCTAATGCTCTGTCTGTCTCATGGCCCTTGTTCTTGACTGGCACTAACCAAGCTTAAGACATTTTTATGCCATCAATAAAGCTAATCAATGCATTTATGTATAGATGGCAGAGGGGCACACACAAGGACTCCTCTTATGAACACTGCAATCCAAATCAATACCCTTAGGAGGGGCAACTCCTGAAAATGGAAAAGTGCACGTAAAAAAGGAACTATGACTTTGCTCATCGTTTAGGTAGACCTATTATGTGATCACTGTGTGCAAGCTTGATTCAATTCTAACCAATGCCGTAGGAGCAGTAGCGATTCTTGTGAATTGCGGATAGACAGATGCCTTGCCATTGGTCCTTCAGTTGGATGAAATAAAAGGCATCTCAATCCACTGGTTTTCCATTGTGATACACATCTGTCCCTGACTATAATAATAGATTACAACTGCACAAAAGGCTATGTGAATTTTACAATTCAACTCACTGCTTGGAGCTTTTTCTTGGCAGCCTTGGCCAGTTCTGAGAGGTCCAAACTGAAAAACACAGAAGATGAGAGTCAAAGAGGCATCAATACTATGCAGAGGGATAAGGAGACAGGAGAGGGAGGAAAAGGGGAAGATGTGCGATGGAAACAAGAGTGAGCTGTGAGGAGGTGGAAAGGGCTGGAATGATGGAAGAGAGTGGAGGGTGGGTACATTTGGGGTGGGACAGCTTGCTCTAATGGTGACTGTTGGTCAGATGGCAACAAAAAAATATACACTATCATTAAATATTTACATTACTCCTAATTTATCTTTCTCGCTTTATGCTGCTGTAATCTCAGGGATACTAAAACTAACAAAGTCCGATTAAACATATAAGAGAAATACACACCTTGAAAGCTTTAAAGACAGATCTCAAACTCCTTAAATACACTTAACTTAGTTAAGAGAAACTATCATGTGTCCTTTGTGACATCTCTGGTCACAGCAAAAGTGAAATCTGAATATGTGGAAAACCTTGGTGTGATTCACCTGGAGTCAGCAACACCTGGAGACACTCAAAACCAATACTGTTTTCCAATCTCTAGACATCTTGATTATCTACATGTGCTTTAAACCATACAGCTTTATGTAATTGTTCAATGCCACTTAAGAAAATGTAGATCTATTCTGGGACAGAAGAGAGAGGGGAGTATAAGAGGGGGTGGTAAAGAGAGGAGACTGAAATGGAGATAGATTCTGGAGAAAAGGAACAAGGAAAGTAAAGATACCTCTGTGTCGGGCACTTAGGACGAGCTCTGGCTCCACCAAGCACAGCAAAATGTAGAACAGAAAACGAGTGAGAAAAGGGAGAAACAGACAGAAAGAGGGGGAAGAGAAGCCACATGAAAACAGCTTTAATTGTTATTATCAAGAGGAACCATTCACCAGAACAGAACAGATGCAAGTGGAGTTAGATGACAGCACAGAAGACCCAGTTCAGCAACAAATGGATTCAAAGGTGCATTTTGTTTAGATGTGTAATACGTACATTTGTGTGTGTACAGCTGAGAAATCCCAGCACCCATCAAATATGTGAAAGAAGCCGTGCTGAGTAATGCTGAACTTGATTTGTCGTGGCCTGAGCACTTGTGCGTCTATCAAATCCACTTTCCAGTTCAGCATGACTTAATCAAGCACATTTCAAGTATCTACCTCACTGAAGTTACCTGATTTTACAAAAAAAAAAGCCAGCTTAATAAAGACTTCCTTCATCTACCTCCTTTGTGGGTGCTATGGCGCCACCCTGTGGTCAGAATACTTAACTATATCAGAGACAGTGAAGCAATCACAGATGTAAGGCAAGTTAGGTAGCTGGAAGTTTAACAAAGATTTTTTTTTTTTTCATGCAGTCAAACCACAACAGGCATGCAACTGTTCATAATCAACTTAACACAAACATAATCACATGTTCCGTACCTGTCTGCCATTTGAGGGATGATATAATGGCCATTCTTGTGATCTAGAGGAGAGGAGATATTTCTTAACAACTGGCTAAAATTTACCATAGTATACTGCTTAAAGGCTTAAAGGCATGTAAGGTTTACACAAATAGGTGCACTGGGTTACCTGGACGCCGGCCACACAGGTAGAAGGCTAGCCTGTCTGTCAGCTCATACTGACACTCTACCAGGCGCTCTGCCAGCTCTAGATGGCCCGCCTGCCTGGAACAGAGACACATAAATCATTCTATTTTTGTGCTGCATTTACCATTTTACTGCTAGATGATTTGATTTCAGAGTTGAAAGGGTCTAAATGCATTTTGTTTAATTATTGAGGTGCGCTTTCAATGTCTTGTACCTAGCATAGTCCATAGGAGTGCGTCCATTAATATCAGGTGCTCCAGGGTCTGCACCATATACCACTAGTAGCTCAGCCTGCAAGATCTGGCCTGCCTTGGCTGCCACATGAAGCGGGGTAGTGCCTTTCTCCTGTAGGTTAAGATGAACACAGTCATAAAAAGATGGCTGGCATAAAGAGACTAACTGAACAGCATGGCTATTTACAAGATGAAATGTGAGTCAGCAAGTAGGTTTTTCCTGACCGGGTGGAAGAAGTTGGCCTGAGCGCCGAGGGACAGAAGCCGAAGACATGTCTCTAAACTGCCTGTCCGCACACTTGAATGAAGTTGCTAATAGAGGGGAAAAAATGAGGGTAGGTACAGAGGAGAAGAAACAAGAGAGTCAGGGGGCGGAAAGATTAAACATCACAGAGAGACAGAAACGAGCCGAATTCCCTTATTAGCCCAGAGAGGCACCACAGCATTAGAGATCATTATTACATCCTGCTGTGTCATTCAGATCACTCCCTGCCAGGGGGTTTATAAGTGAGAGAGCATCTGTGTGTGCTTGTGCGAGTGCACAAGTGCATGTTTATGAGCAGCGTCTCCTACTGACATTCATAAATGAAACAACCTTTGTGCTTGGACATGATGTTCTGCAGTATGGCTGTGTCAGTATAGGCTAATTAACCTGAACTCATAACATCTTATCCCTCAGCTGAGTATAGAGCAACATTAGTGCACAGATTAAAGATAACACTGGTTTCCAATTATCCACACAAGCACAGGATTCTTCACCTTGTGAATAAAAGAAAATACCACCATATATTTATAGAACACAAAATAGATTTTTGCCAAGTTAAATTATTCTTACTGTTAATAATGTTTCTACAAAATATTGCATAATGAAAGTGCCTATAAAAAAAGAAGGAATAGCTATGTAATACTCTTCTTTACCTTACTGAGATCCTTAGTGGTGACACCATCATCATCACGACAAGGCAGCTTGTGCACAAATGCAAGCATCTGGTACTTGGCTCTGATGAACTCTGACTTTGTGGGACTGCACAGCAGAAGGTAAGATGGTTAGCCAATCCAAAATCCAAGCCTCGAAGGCAAATAAGTTCATATGAGGATAAAATATGTGGGCCTACAATTCATGCAATAAATTCTCTTGTGCTACATGGTTTTTTTTGATGGCCACTCAGGATTCTTCTGTTTGCAAAGTGTCCTTGAGCATTGTGACTGCATACACAAATGTTCCCCATGGAACTTGAAAGCTCAAAAAGCACTTATTCTCTCTCATTCATAAAAAGACTTGAGTAAATGGCAAGATGTCTTTCTAACTAAGGTGTGAATGGGGTACCTTCACATTTTACTTCATAATTGCAGGCAATGCTGTAATAACACAGAAACTCACCCCAGCAGTGGTAAATGATCTCCACAATGAACCGAATTAATGGGTTACGACTAGTTTCCTGCTTGTTTTACAGAGACAGATAAAGAAATAAATTTGATGAACCAAGCAGGGAGTTTCAACCCTAGAACAATAATGTGTTTCAGGGTTAATGTCACCTGACCTGTGTTCTAGGGTTAAGAGTCTGTTCAAACTAAACTTCCATTTTGTGCTTAAAAAAAAAAGAGCAAATACTTTTCCTGCGGCTTCAAGTCCTGATCTTATGACTCTCCCAAAGCCAAGCACTAATGTACTTAGAACTAAATACTGGGTGCAATTGTTCTTCACCACTAAAAAAATATGGTCACAATTGGACAATAATTTCTCTGTGTCCTAATGTTGTTCTATGTATTTTGAGCCTATACAGAGTATACTTACTGGACTTTGTCCTGGGGGTTTGGTTTCCTACGGCCACTCTGCACCTGAGCAGGGTCCAGAAGACTGTGTTCCCATATGGAGTTGGCCCCATTACTGGCCAAGGTCTGAACCATCTGAAACACAGACACACACACAGCAGTGACTCAGTGATGGTTTGCTGTCACAAGTACATTTTGTTCAAATCAGAGTAAAGAAGTAACAAATGTGTGTTTGAAGTCTGTCACACTGCATAAAAAATGTGTTATTAATCTCCCCCACCAAACTCATTTTCAAGTAGAGAGAAATAGTGTATTAATGTCATGAAAACACTAAGCAGTATTCTCATTTTTCACTCTGAAATGGTGGGGTCATGTCTACTGAAGTCACTAAAACCAGTCATGGGACAGGTGCAGCTTCTTTCAAGGATCAAATCCCAGTATAACTTGAAAAAATTTGATCTAAATGGCTGAGTCACCAGCAGCAGAATATCATTCAGAGAAAAAGGACACAGATCTATGCAAAACTGACAGGAATCAGCTGGTCCTCCTTTGCCGCACTGTGAATTGCTAAACTGCTTGTGAGGATTGTTTGAAATTTTTCACATTTTATGTGAAAGTTCTGCAGGGAGATTTGTTATAAATAAAGAGAAACCCATTGCTGACCTTTGAGTGAACCAGTTCTAAGACAACCTCATCCTGTGCTGATCTGTGTCACTTTGTGACTGTTGCTCTGGTTTTTTTTCCTGTTTTTTTTTTTTTTTAAACAGCTCACTTAGCTAACTTTAGGATGAGATGAATAAGAGATTTTTGAAAACCCATGTTGTTTGAAAGCTGATTACAACATAATGTTTTACACTCTTAACTTTAAAAACAATCGAGATCCATAGATAATCTGCTGTTAGATGTGCATAGGGCTGAAACGACCATCTCCCTCCAGGGCCTTCATCCTTCCATCCTGCCAACATCTAAATTACATTATAGGCTTACAGTAGGCAAATTAGTCTAATAACACTGAAAATTTATGTTTTACACAAAAGTCCTGATCTACAATTTATTCCTTATGAATGTTCTAAATATAAAAGATAATGCGTGTGTGTATTTCCTCACAGAGGCCTGTATTTCTTTCAGAAGTTAGAAGCCTGAACACTGATGCTAATGTGATTGCATTTCTATGATTTTTATAACATCATAGTGTTTGAGGTGTTGTAACATCAATACTATTCCAGTGGATAACTGAGCCAGGATTTTTGTACTGGCCAGAAAATCCTGAGGAGAGAAATTACATCTTAATTTATATCGGTCACCATCTAGTGTTTTCAGCAGTTATTTTCTAACACAATGTGTACAATATGTTCTGAAATAAATCTCTAAATTTCCTTCAGTAAAGCCACAGTATGTACATTTATGTGCTCTACACTGGATTCAAAGCTGGTTACAAAACCAATAAAGCCAAAGACTCCCACACTCCTCATGCCTTCTTAATTACAGAATGAAACTAAGGCAACACTAAGCAACTCAACCTGTATTTTGGACACACTGAAACAGAGATGGACAATAAGAGAATAGACAGACTCGCAGATTAAAGTCAAACTTCTGTAAAAAACTAAAATAAACACAAACTGCAGAAATGGATTTGCATCTTCTGAACTGACTCAGATTTCTGCTGTAGTTCTTCCTTCTCTTGCACTATTCTGGGAACTGCATTTGTTTCAGTTTTACCAGGCCTTTTAGCATTTCCGTTTCCTTCGCCCCTCATTTCTCAACCTTACCTGCAGAAGTGCGGGAGGCCATCCACTGTGCCTCAGGTGCTTGACTATGGAGATATGGCGACCTAAGCTGCGGTGGACCGAACAGCATTCATCACAGATCAGGACCCCTCGGTTGATGCTGGTCCAGCCCGGGTCTGACAGACGAAGAAAGATGCAAGGTATTAGGATGTTTGTAAGCATGCTGCATTTGATCGTTACACATTTTAGCTTTGTTAAGAATATTAAGTGCTTTTTTCCAGACTGCTTGAGGATCCATGTAATACACACACTATATGATGTGTCTAAAATACAGTTTATTAAACAACTATAATACCATTTCCCATGTGCTCTACGTGCACTGCCACTCCTTCGTTCAACATCAAATCAAACACGTTTTTTTAAACAAACCTTATCTCAGGTTCTAAGCTCAGTGAGGAGACTTTAATGAAGTGCATATAAAACCAGAGTGGCAAAAATAAAGCTAAGTAATAAAAAAGAGCAAACAAACAGTGATCCTCTGTGACAAGACACCAGTTAAGTTTAGAAGTTTTTATATTTCTTATGTGAATGAGCAGCTGTTTTGTATAATGCACATTAAGAGCAAAGCAGGGCAGGTATGTCAGTAATTGATTAAAAAGTTAGTTTAACAAAAATGTTATAACTGAGAAGATTTCTGAATAAATATCAAGTCTCTGTAATAGAAAGTAAGAACAAATTATATTTTTAAATGTAACTGTATTAGGATGACACCATGGCAATGAGCCAGTTAGTGAAATTTATTCCCTTCTAGATATTCCACAATCAACTGTAAGTGGTATTATTGCAAAGTGGAAGTATTTAGGCACCACAGTAACTCAGCCAAGAAATGGTACACCAAGTAAAGTTATAGAGCAGGGTCAGCGAGTGCTGGGGCACCTAAAATTCAATTAAATTTTATTTATATAGCACCAATTCACAACAAAAGTCGCCTCGAGGCGCTTCACACTGTAAGGTAAAGATACAACAATGCTAAAGAGAAAACCCCCGACAATCCAATGATCCCCTGTGAGCAAGCACTCGGCGACTGTGGGAAGGAAAAACTCCCTTTTAACAGGAAGAAACCTCCGGCAGAACCAGGCTCAGGGAGGGGCAGCCATCTGCCTCGACCGGTTGGGTTCACCCCCAACCAGTCGAGAGAGATTTCAATCCAGAACAATGCTCTTAGGAGTAGCAATTCTTGTGAAAATGAAAAAGTGCCAGTAAAATGATGACTGTGGCCTTAACCTTTAACGCTGTTTGGGTGAAGCCCCATTAGCTGGTCACTGTGTGCAAATTTCACAAAAATCTGACAGACGTAGTAATTCTTGTGAAATGTGGATGGACGACGGATGCCCCGCTGTGGCATTAGCTCATTGGTCCTTCAGACAGATGAGCTAAAAATGTAAAAGTCCATCAGTAAATTCTACGTTGCATTAAGGGTGAGTAATTAATAATGAAATTAAATTAAAAATCTGAGTTTTTTCCTGCTCTGGGCTCATTCGTTCATTATAGTTGGAGTTTTATGATTGCCAGTAATGACAGGATCCAGTGTTTGTTATGACGAGTGGCATTAGCAGCCTAATTTTAACAGTATGTACTTGTACTTATTTTGCTATGCATCAATGCAGCGTTGGTGTAAACCTTGGTCAGCCTAAGTCATTTGATTGTGAAGGCTGTTCCTGTGCTTACGTGTTTTGCCGTTGTCCTTCACTGCCGATCCCTTGCCGTCGGCGTACAGAGCGGTGACAGTGACAGAGTAGGGAGTGTCCGGGATCAGGTTGTCCAGGAAGGCGCTGTTGACACTTCCTGGAAGCAGGACCTTTTTGGAGAAGAAACCCGAGGGTCAAAATACAGACTGACATAATCATCGCAGAGGCTCTGCTTATTGAGCCGCTTCGTTACATAAAGATCTGGCAGGAATAATGTACATAATGACCTCAGCGCTCATCTCACATCTAGTTATCTCCAAGGTTTCCTGCTGCCAAATGTTTCCTCAAACACTAACAAAGGCTTTTGGGAGGTTAAACGCCAAACAAATCGTCTGTCACGTGTTCGACATGTTTTCTAACAACGCCAGTGACTGCAGAACGTCGCCTGTCACTGGGATCATCACGACATCTACATGCAGCTCTTCAGCCAATTTGTGGCCCATACAAATCTGTGCCGTGACATCATAGGAAATACATCTTGTGCTTGGACTCGAGTCACCACCTCTTCTTGAGCTTTTGTTTTGGTTAAAGCAATTGTCTCAGAGTTCTGGACCCAATGGTTTTGGCATATCGGACGATGAAATAGGTTCCTAAGTGATGATGTAGTTGCTAGGATCCCATAACTGGAAGCACACTTACGCCTACTGGCCTGGGGTTTAATCCCACCAGTATACGCTATGCTAAAGACAATGGCTTGGACGCAGTCCTTTTAAAACATTATGAACTAGGCTGGAGGTTTAATCGTGTGGTCATTTCCAGAAAGCAGCACTGCTCTTGAGGGTTGAGATCTACTTTACGGGCTGAGGGAACTCCAGTTGTTCCAGTCGCTCTGAGTAACTGATGGGCTTTTGAGTGGGGATGCAGTTATTGTTTTAAAGCGCAAACTGAACGAGGCAGTGATGCAGCATTTGCAGCTTTGTAAGCAGTTCACCACAAACGTCCTTGAAATCAAGAAGTTTCCTAACAAGTTTTTTAGTAATTAGTTCTACTGTATTGTTTTCCTGAAGCTCTAAAACCTGATAACCAAATGTTATGTTTAAAATGTTTAAAAGGTTGCTCATCCAGCTTTAAACTATCAATTCTAATACAGGGAGACTAGCAGCAATGTGGCAGCCAGAGACCATGAGATTTAATCAATAGGAAGTAGTTGGGTCCCAAGTTAAACTTATCTCAACTTTTAAGCAAGCGACTGAGAGATAAGGATGCTATTTGTCAACATAATATGTTATTGATGTAAAACATTAACATATTTTAACATGTAACGGGATGGTCAGTACATTAAGGGGTTATCTACAATTGGCTACAAAGTGATGTACAATAGATCCTTTTAAGGCAGTCAAGAAAAGATTTTTTTTTTAGCATGAATGTTCCTTTCACTGGCTGTCAGGATCCCGTTCGTCTCTGTAAACAGTTTCTGCATATGAATATGAAGAATCTATAGAAACGGACACGGTTTTTTGCTACTGGAAGTTTTCTGGTTTCCTTTTTTAATGTTCAGTTAGTTTGCATTTAATGCTGTAAAAAATTTGCCATGCTCTAGTCCTATACTTAGAACTTTGGTTTCCATCCATCCATCTTTTTCTAGTTATCCAATTCGAGACTGCAACCTTTGTTTTCCAGTGTGGCTAAAGTTAAGGGTTGCAGTGTGAATCATACAAAGTTTCTTTGCCACCAGTAAAGAAAAAGGTCATCAAGGTAGAGTAGACAGCCAAGTATCTGATGCCTCTTGAGTTAAATGATGACAAAAAGCCAACAGCATTTACACAATATGTCTAAAAGTATGAGGTAACAAATCTGAGTTACAAAATTAGGCTACATAGAGCTAATTTACACTGAATTAGTTTGAGTTTGTGAATCTGTGGACTTTTGAAATCATCTTTGGGTCTTCTTTCTGTGTCTTTGCCAAACTAACTTCCTCTCAGACGAAAAAAAAATGAAATGAAAAAACAGCAAACGTGAAAATAGATGGAGGAAACGGAGACCACAGGGAATAATAAACTATAAAACACTTTAAGCTTCACAAAATGTTCAAAGTTGATTCTAATCATCAAAACAGCCTCATTAGATTATAGCCTTGAGGCTCCAGAAACTCCAACCGTAGGAGCGTTTGGTGATGTCAGTCACAGATGTATCCAGCATGCAACATTTCCAAACTTCAGTCACAGACTTCATACTTTTTGTGGGGGAACTAAAGCCTCTCTTTTTTCTCTCCCTGATATCCAGACATTTGCACTGGTGCGTTAAATCGGTGCTGATGGAGACCTATGAAAAACTGACAAGTCATGATTTCCATATTTAAGAGCATTACCATATTTACTGCTGTGCAAACATCTGTGCAACATCAGCACTTGGTGAAACAAATAGGAACGAAGAAAAGGGACCACCTGTTGTTTGCGTGAAATATACCGACCCAATGAAAGCAGTGAGCCTGCTTTCATTTTGCTGGTTCGATCAGATGTTGAGAATGAAGACGAATTTTTTTTAAAAAACCCAAAACTTAACCACCAACATTACTGAAACCAGAAACTAAAAGTCCCGATTTAATGTAGACTGATGTGAAAGACACTGGTTTGAACAAGCATGAGTCAAGTCTTGGTTATGGAGTTCCACTCCAGAATGCTTCAAGTTAAAGCTAACAAGTACCAAGTCAATAACTAAAAGCTTGGGACCAAGTCAAGGAAAATTATGACCAG
>VUQH01037385.1:0-12507 GCA_015106775.1 Etroplus canarensis | reverse complement strand
TATATATATATATGGTGTCTTGGAAGGCTACATTGTTCAGTAGGGAAATCAAGTTCTGGTAAAAGAAGCACAGGCAATCATATTTCTCAGGTGTGCACTTCTCTCTGTGTGTGTTACATCTTCACAGCTAACCAGCATTGATCTGACTGACTTGAGAGTTGGCACAATTCAAGATAGAATGATTTCTGCTCAGTTTGTGGATATGGGTGTTTGCACGTTATGCTATCACCTGGAATGAAATGTGCTACATAAGTAAAGTTTTACTTGTTTGCTTTGTGTGAGTCCCTGTACTCTTTTTTTAAGGTATGTCCTTTTACATGGGAAAGGTTGGTGCGAATGCATTCAAAAATCTTATATTTGGAACAGCCATTTTGTTTACCCTAGTTTTATTTCTTAATTGAAATCAGTAGTGAAGGCCTCTACATTACAAAATAATTGGACAGTTTCACAGTGTAAGACTTAAGCAATTTCCCCCGGGGGGATTAATAAAGTATTCTGATTCTGATTTTTTCCCTTTTAAAAATCAGAGCTAATTTGGCAAACAACATGGTAATCTTGATGCCTTCTTGTGCCAGACAGAAAATTCAGAGCTAATTAATGGAAGTAAACCCACTGCAGTTAACTTTAAATTATCCTCAACTTACCATCAAGAGTATTAGCTGTTTTAGATTTAGAATCATAATGCTGGATGAGTTGCAACGTGGTAACATTATTATTATTATTTTTTTGCCCTTTGTTACACATTCTCTATTAATCTTTACTCAGAGAGAGCTTAGTTTCACAGGAGCGTTCTGAAAAATTTAATCCGGCCCATGTCTAGTCAAGTCAGCATATTTCTACTGACTATGCACGTCCTCATTTGTTAAAGTTTTTGTTATTCTGCATATTACAATTTCAAATAGTAATCAAAATGACTTGTAGCAATGGTGCATAGCTGCCCTTATTATTAACTTTTAACATAAAATACCACTGAAGCATTCATGGGAAGCCTCTGTAGTTTTGTAATATATTATCCTTTGCAAACTGGCTAAAAGCAGCCATTTCATTGCTTTGCCTTTAAGTTCCTTCTTCAAAAGCCTTAGAAATCTTTAAATATTATCACCACCCTAACATCTAAATCCTTAACAATCAAAGAATAAAACTGATGCTACCTTTGTATGCAGCTATAGCTCTTAGGTATCTCAGTTCATTCATTTCTGATTTCATTTTCATTTCTACAGTGCGAGTTCAGTCATCTTAAGGTGCTTTAAATGATAAAGTGAAGACACTGTAGTACTAGGGGAAGGATCTCCAAGGACCCAACAATCCCATCTGACCAAGCCCTTGGTAATGGTGGGAAAGAAGAACATCCTTTTAACATTAAGAAATCTCCTACAATTTGTCATACCAACTGCATGTGATGGGGAAATGATGACAGACGACAATCTAGGATCCAAAAGTAAGCCTGCACTTTGAGAACAATGTGCTCTAATGAGCATAGGAGGTCTTTAAGATATGATGGGCCTGATCATTCAGAACTTTGTATGCCATGAGATGGGCTTTAAATTCAATTCTAGATTTAACAAGGAGCTAAAGAGAAGAAGCTTATTTGGAGAAATATGACCTCCTTATAGTTTCTTTCTGGAGCATTCTGAATTAAGTAAAAGTCAGGTAAATTTTACTTTCATTTTCCAGTTATGAGTTTGAGACTTTTAACTTAATTTTTTTAAAACTTTCTTTATGGCCAAGGCACTTCAGGGACAAGTGTTGGATTTTAACAACTTCCAGGCTTCTGTTTACAGACTGTAAGAAACTATAAGTAAAAAAAGTCAATTACTCGTTTTTGAAATAACAGAATAAGCAAAAATGAAAAGCACAGATTGATGAATAAACTTGGTGTGAAATAACATATCAGCTTACATTCGTCTGATTTTATTGGCTTAATTGGCTTGGTTGCCCCTTAGTTAGTTAATTTTATTATTATTATTATTATTATTATTATTATGCTTTCTTTGGTAACTCTAAATTTAATGTCACAAAACTTTGGTAATTCCCCTTGGCAAAGCAAATGCAAACTTATGGAAAGTGTATATAAAGAGCTCACAATGTCCCACATGCACTTGACGATTTGACAGTGGTGCAGCTCTAAGCCCTCACAGACTCAGCAGAAGTGCGCTTCAAAGTCTGTGAGTCTGTAAATATGGACACTGGGATTGGGCCTTAAACTCTAGGCTAAGGAGCCAAAACCACAGGACTTTATTTGTCAAGATGATCTTTAAAGTAAAAGGGTAATTTTCTCTTTGTAAATACTATTAAATAATGTTTCACCAATCTGGGTTAAAACAAGAGACTGGAATTTTGAGATCAGCTTTGCTTTTTTTGTTTATTTTGGGTTAAAAACACATACATATGCTATTTTTTCTCTTAGAAACATTCCACTTAGTGTTTATGAAATGCACTTCAATGACACCTGGCATAACAGGGAGATTTAGTATGTTACTGGGTCAATGAGAATGTAATGTTTCTGTCCATTTATGAAAAAAGTTTATTTAAAAAGCACAGAGAAATATCAGTTTTGGGATGAAAAAATACAGTATACTCCTTTTTCTGAACAGCTTATCCAAATCTGGGTTGCAGATTCGGTGAAGACTACCCCAGCTTATTTTGGAACAGGATATACCCTGGACATGTCACCAGTCTATCACAGAGGGACAGACAGCTATACAGGCTCACATTCTCACCAACTAATCTAACATGTATGCCTTTTGGATTGTGGGAGGAAGTCAGAGAACTCAGAAAGACCCACACATGCACAGGTAAAACATGCAAACTCTTCACAGAAGGGCCCAGGCAGCCAGTAGATTACAACCCATGACTTTCTTATTGATAGCTGACAGTGCTGACTACCGCATTAATCTGCTGCAAAGTCATAGTCACTGCCTAAAACTGCTTAAAATGATTAATAAAACCATGCAACAGCAGAAACCTACCAATAAGAATGGAATATAGGATCCCTGGTCTGTCAGAGGGAGGTTGTATGTTTCTGTCCTGGTCCACAGCTTGTATCGGTGGAGTCACATTGAGGGGATTCACCTTGTTCTGGAGAAACAATTTACACACAGAGAAACAATGAAACAAGTTAATTTGAAAATATAGAGCACTTTCAACATTTTACTGCCAGCTTTGTGTGTGCTGTAGAAGGACATTACAGCTTCGTTTACAATAAACAGCTACTGGTTAAAGCAACTGCTGAAATTAGGGGCAATATAAAAGGAACACACAGTATAATATGCAAAAAATATTTAATTCTTGGTGGTCTGTCGAAGCTTACTTTAATGTATGAAGATTAGATTAGCTATTTGCTTAAGTGAAGACAATCTCTAAGCAGCAAAATAATGCATTTTATTGTTAATGAAAACACACAATAGGAGTGCACTTTAAATCACATAGTAGGGCAAACATGCGCATCCACACATTAAAATTTATATGTGCAAGTGCAGTGTACAAACACACACACACAGTAGTCATTTGCAAATGTGGCTCCATCTGCATTTCGATGTGTCCAGGCTATAATGTTGACTTATTATAGTTCAATATGCTGTGGTCTGTGCAATGTGAAGACCCCCTATGGGAGAAATATAACATGTCTATAGGAAAAAAATATGATCACTAAGGACAAAACAAAGAACAAGAAGCTTTCAAGTATTCCTAAATTTGCACAAGTGCATAAGCATCCTCCCATAGACTTGCTGTACGCACTGCTTTTACACCTGCCATGATACAATATTTAACTGCTGCACCTGAGAAGCATCCCCCTAACATCTACTAGCCATCACACAGTTATGTTTCCTGTTGCCTGAAAAGGAAGGGCGCAAATTACAGGCAGAGTTGAAGTGATAGGGAGTAGTGGAGTGGACTAAAAGAGGGTTTAAATATATAGAAGGGAGATGAATCTGTCAGGAGTGAGGGGAAACGGGGAGCAGAAAGGGTGATGTTAATGCAGCACTGAAAAAAGTTAGAGTTCTAGAATGACAACCAGGTCACTAAAACACTGAGACACTGTCACTACAATTTTAGTTTTGACACCATTTTACGCATAACCTCGCAATGGATTTAAAAGAAAAGCACTGACAAAAGAACAAAGCAGCAATGTGCAAGACAGACAGTGTGATTTGTGATAGTCTATGAACACTATGAACAGCTTATCATCAATATCAGCCACCCCACATTATCTATGGGCATGCAGAAGCTATGACATGATTGTGGCATATTATGTCAATCTCTAATGAAGTCACTCTCTTCAGCCGCTGCTGAATAGCTCGGCTTATAAACTGACTACCTAGTTGGCAAGCATGGAAAAATATTCAGAAAGTTTTTTTTAGAATTTAGAGAGTTCAATAAGCTCTTATTAATGGCTGCCACTTTACACTTACTGAGTCATTTTACTCAGGAACTTTTCTAAAAAGTGAAGACTTTATTTGCCACAATCTGTTCTTGAAATAGGCCCTTTGATTTTATAAATTAAGGCATTAATTCAGTCCAAATTCTCAGGCTTTATTACATTGCTTAGTGATGCACAGTCTATGTTTAATCATTATGAGATGGCACAAATTACATTTTTAATTGGTCAAATGCAAGTCCACAAAAATGCATCAGAGCCATGGCACTGTCACTGAATCACTGTTTAGTACTTGAATTAAGCAACTAATGATTAAGAAAACAATTTCCAAAAATATAATAAAATAATAAAGCCCAATAATGGCAAAATCCAAGTCATATACTTTAGTACTTCTAAACAGAATGAAAAATTGCTCTAAATTGATTACCTCAGTACATCTGCTTCTCTCATGCTCAGCTGGCCTCAGTAAAACTGGGGTTACTACAGCAAGTAAGCAAATCATATGAGATCAGTTATCTGTGATTACCAGTCTTAAGTTTAGTTATAAGAAATCTCTCAAGGAGAATTCAAAATGGCGTAATAAGATGGGAGGTGAAAATGTGAAACCCCAAGCAGACATAGGAAGCAGCAGGTAATACTGAAGGGATGGGGGCAGGTTACAACTTAAGAGGTAAATTAAATTATAGGACACTTTATGCATGACAAATGTGAAATATTTTTGTGTTACTGTTTGTGGAGATAAGCAGTGGAACAGTTTACCAGAGGGAGTGAAACAATGTTCATACATAATTCATTTCAAAAAGTTTTGATAAGAAGGAATGAAAAAAAAATTAAGTATTGTTGTGTGTGTGTGTATATATATATATATATATATATATATATATATATATATATATACATATATACATATATAAACTAAGTTACAGTGCTGAAGCTAATCACTAACCCCTAATAAATACCTTCTGCCACAGATGCTATATTTATTTTGGTATTTAGTTTTATTTCTTATATTTTTGTGGCCCGTTTTCAAATTCAGACAGCAGCAGAACTTGTTTTGATACCAATATGCAAATTTTAACACATTTGCTTGAGTAATCTAAATCTAAGAGCTTAATACAAAAGGCTACCTTGTAAAAATCTACACACAGATGCTTTTTATTTTATATGAATCCTGTATAGTTTGTATTACTTTGACCTAATTGACTTTAAAGCTAAAAAGCAAATTTAAAACATGATAAAAATGAAAAACATGAGCAATAAAAATGTTTCTGCACAGCTAAACTGCCATTATAGAACTGAAATGCTAATGTATAATGTTGCTTTGTAAAAAGATGCTGTTGTTGCATGCCGTTTATAGTTATTCGCTTAATATATTGATCATATTTGTCCTTTTAATTTTATTACGGTTTGAAGTAAGTTAAGATTTCATGTATTACGTAGTTTAAAAAAAACAAAATTTTTAAACATATTAAGATGAGTCATCAAATCTCAAAAATAATTTTGAGGTTCACAAGAACAGGTATTTTTTTTTAGACCTAAGTACTTTTATTTAAATTTGCAAAATTTTACACAAATAGATTTACTCAACAGGTGTTACCAACATTGAATTTGTAGTACCATTATATTAATAAAAGTTTCTAGTGCGAGCGATCGTATTACCGGTTTTTAAACTAGCAATACTTTAGCATGTTAGCACAAATCTTAAAAACTTGTAAAGTTAGCTTCAGATTATTATAAAGGAGCCAATATGATTTATAGTTTCAACTATAGTTTGTTTTCAGCATATGATATTTCCAAAGTAAATTTCATGATTAAAGCGTTTTTTGAATTACTTTGTCTAGAAAAACCTAAATGTAGATGTTGGTGCTAACCTGTAGCATTAGCCTGGAGAAGTCTGTTTTAGCTAAGATTTTCTGAATGGTTTAATTATATTTTTATTGATATTGGTTTGCATTTTATTCCAAAGTAACATTAATATAATGGTCTTAGAAGATTACCTTCTGTTTTGACAGTAACATCTCTGTCACATCAGGGATTCTGTATCACTTTACAGTAATTGTTTCTCACATTTATTAATCTAAAGCTTTAACCCTGCTGGAATTAATAACATTGGCAGCATTGGGTTCCAGTTTTAAGCCGCATGGAGCCATTTGGTGCTGCAAAGCTAGAAATAATGCAGCAGGCTGTGTCTGTAGCAGAACAAAGCTAAAGTGAGTTAGCAGGGCTAGCTCATTAGCTGCTGGCTTAGTGGGGGCTTTGTATGGTGGTGGGGGAACATGGTGATAAATCCTGGTTTAGGTGGGAGCCGTGGCACCTCCCTGTATCAGCTTACACCTCCTTTATCTGCAATAATACTCGGCCCATTAACACTGACAGCAGCCCCTCAGCAGCACATATTAAACCTGTTTCTGAAGCTCATGACAGCTTGATTTTATGGCAAGAGTTCGTGGGCAGTCATCCCAGTGATAAATACACATTTTCTTTAATCCTTTTTGTCTTTTGTTGTTATAATTTGCTGTACTTTTTGGACCATTAGGGCTTTAAGAGAGTGTTTTTCTCAAAAATCTCAATCCTAGTTAAATATTATGCATATATTTCTAGATTTACTGTGACCTTTAGGTTTAGGTTATCATTATCTCCCATGTCATCTATAAATACAAGAAATAGACAAGAATGACTCTTTAAAACTGCAGAACTTGCCTTAGAATTGGACTGTTTTTAAGTTTTGTTGAGTATCAAAGTAAATAACTAGTAGTTCTTGGTTTGTCAAATGGTAGGTTATAAACAGGAAGTGCTAATGGCAAATTTGGCTTACATTTTCCAGAATCATGGTAAATATATAAATATATTCTGATTGTGATATAACTATATATATTTGTAAAATGGAAGCCTAGCAATCAGGCAGTGACAGTTGAGAATTTGGCATATTGATATATCCAAAATTTCAACGTATATATTCTAGCCCAACTTGAAGCTCTTCAGTCATGTTTTTACAGTTTCTTTATCATAGCAAATTGATAACAAACAGGAAGTGCTAATTGTGAATTTGGCTTCCATAATTTTCCAAAATCAAAACAAATGATAATTAAACTAGGGTTTGTGTTGGAGCCCACAGTAAGGGTTCTTAGACTTGTAGAACTTCCCTGAGAACCATGTTTTAACTTTTTCTGTGGTATAAAAGGTAGTTCTTCATTTTACAAATAGCAGATGGCCAACAGGAAGTGCTGCTGGTGAGTTTGGCTTGCTTTATTTTCCAGAATCTTAACAAATACACACTAAAAGTTAGGCATGAGGTGTAGCCTGATATTAGCCATGATATAGCCATCATGATACGACATTATTGAGATTATTAACATGTAGTGATATGCTTAGAATTGCTGTAACATATAAATTCGACCATAGATGTTGTTATTCTAGTACTGAAAAGTTAAAGTTAATAATAAGTAATAATTTGGTATTCCTGTATCAGTAGAAGATTGCCTAACAGAATATCGTGATACTATGCTGTATCGTTTTATTGATTTGTGGGTCGCAAACAGGAAGGGCTAATAGTGAATCTGGTGAATTTCATTTTCCAAAATGTAACCAAATACTTGCTTAAAACGAGTTTAGGTTGTAGCCAGTAACGAGGCTTTGTGTGCCTGTGGAATTTGACTCATCCATTAGTCTTGCCTGTATTATCCAGGACAGTCAACCGATTTGCGCGTCAGGGCAGCTGTGATTCTTCACCAGTTTCCCCTGGCTTCGCCCTGCCCATGTGTAGTTTCGGGTCCTGTCGCTCATGTTCAAGCTACATCTCTTTGATGGAGCGGATGAGACGGTGGTGGTGTGCACGTTTAAAATTTTCTGTGGTATGAAACTCATTAACTGGCAGGTTTCGGTTTGTCAGATGGCTTCTATTAAACATGAAGCACAAATGGTGAATTCGCCTCGCTTATTTTCAATAATTTACACAAACTGCTAGAAATGGGACTGGATTTGCAGCTCGATGAGCCTTCTTGTATGAGCAGAACTTCCTTTATAATAACCTTGATTTTGCTTGAGTCCTTGGTTTCAAAGTGATTCTTGGGTAGTTGCTGGCTCATAAAATGTTGCGTATCAAAAGTCAATTCAGCATTCTTTATTTTCCAAAGTAGAAATAGAAATCTTTGGAAAACTGGGACTTTGTTTGTTGCCAGCATACTAACTCATTACACGCATGGCAACCATGTGCCTCCATGTGTTCTTTTTATTCATCTGTGATGCTTTTGCTGACATTTTCTATCCTCCTCCTTCTCCTGTCTTCCTCCCTCATCCTCACCTCCATCCTCAGCTGCCTCCTAATTGGTCTTACCAACCCTCCTAAGCTTTTAATCTTTCTCTCTGTCTCCTGCCCCCCTCCCATCATCCCTCCATCCATAAATACATCCCTGAGCTTTGCAGCCTGTTGCATCCCTCTTATCCCTCCATCTTCCCTGCTATCATGCATTTCTTTTCTGTTTTTTTGCCTCACCCTCCCTCACCCTCACCTCACCTCGGCCTATCAGCAGCAGATTATTGTCTTTGTGCAGCTCAGTTAATCCTGTGTTTCCACATCACTTTTATGTTTCTTCTTCTTTAATTCTTTAATTTTAAGTCCATAAAATTTCAAAAATAAAAGCCTTGAAAGATGTGGCGTATGGTTTGTTTTAATCCTAAAAATCATCTATTAGAAAGCTGCTGCTGTAATAAGTGTTTAGGTCCAACAGTGGTGCAGAGTGTCTCCTTGTTATCTGACGGTGCCCTACATACAGCAGATACCAGGTATCTATTTTACCCATCATGCACCAGGCCACTTTGGGCCTTTATGGCGCCTCCACAGTTCAGTGTTTTTTGTTATCAGGCACCAATGATTGTATCAGCACATAATGCAGCACACTGACCTCTGTACTCCGTTTTGATTTGTAATGCCTGAAGCTGTGTGTGTCAGAGGTGGTGAATTGGCGAGTTTAACTTGAGAGTTTCTGAAGTAAACGACCTCTTTGTTACCTTATTGTGATTATTTCTGTCCCTGCTCCCCTTTATGACCTCGTAATGCTGGTTGTGTTTTGTTTATATGGGTGTAAATGTTTAAATGTTTAGATGTTTACATTCATTAAACACTAAAATAGAGGGCGTGAGTCCATGTAATCACACACTGTGAGCATGGTTTGTTTTGTAAATGTGTGTTTTTATTGTTCAAATGTGTTTCTGTTGAGAAGGTGCTGATGTAAGGGATGCTCCAATTATGCCGCGTCCAGAGTAAACGACATTCTGGAGCTGTGGAAAAAAGAAAAATAAATTGTGTTTTAGATTGAAGGGTTGAGATGAACCAGAGAATAATTTAATCAAGAACTCAAAAGCTACCACTATGTTGACACCCCTGTTCCACAGGGGGTGCCCTTGAGCTCGTCCAGAATGAATGGGGCTCTACGGAGCTGTCGAATGAAAATGTAACTTTTGTTGGGTAAATGTTTTTTCTTCTGGAAATTTTCATCATATACCCGAGTTGAAATCAGTATATCTCTGCAACCACGAACCGCCCGTGAATGAAACGTTTACCACGTGAAAGGGCGGGGCATAGAGTTTTAAAAGACCACAACTAACTTTGTAACTTTGTGTAATTGTCCGATGTCACTATCAAGAAATATACCGCATTGGAATTGGGTCCATATTTTTGAAACCCCCCTGTATAATGGAGATCCACTGTGTGGTCTTCTTGTTCCATAAGGGGGCGCACTCATGCTCGTCCAGCTCTATGGAGCTGTTAAACAAAAATGCAAATATAATAGGGATAAACATTTTTGTTGTGTAAATTCTCATCATATTTTTGATAGAGAGGGTCGAGTTAAACCAGAGAATTTCTTATATAAGAGAAGTCCCATCATGTGGGCTTGAATGGGGCTTTATGGAGCTGTAGAACATACATTTAAATGTTTTTAGATGTATCTCTGTATCAGCTTGGAACTTCACAGCTGGTGCATCCCTGGTTTGTGTGTCCTATCTCATGTTACTGTTCTTTAGTTGTTGTTTGTGTTTACTGTATACCTGTTTGTTTGTTTGTTTGTTTGTTTGTTTGTTTGTTTGTGTGTTACTGATCGTCTCTCTGTGCTCTCCCCCTGCAGTGTGAGCAGTGGTTGCAGACACACACACAACAAACCCCGCCCCCTCCCGCCCCGCCCCGACTCGACAGACTTGAGCGAGTGATCGTTGCTTTACGAACAGGACGGGTAAATATGCTCCTCCCACCCTTCATCTCGCTGCCATCTTCACCTTCTTCCGCACTCCTCCTCTTCCTCCTCCTTTTCCTCATTCCTCCGCCACCTTCCATCCAACTTCACAAATTGAAACCGCTCACCTGTAAACGCTTCCTCGCTCCGCCTCTTTGAAATGAATTTAGGTTTGCTTCATTGTTTCCCGTTTCATTCTTTGACATCTTTTCAGCCATTCCTGCTTCAGCCCACATGGCATTTGGGCGTCTCTGTCGCTGTCAGCGCTTTGTGTTTGCAGCGGCTTCAGATTCAGACTTGATTTCAGCCTGTGTTTGCATTTGGAAATGTTTCAGTGAGATTTTTTTGACTGAAAGCCACTTAATTATAAAAGCTTTTTCAGTGTTCTTGTTGCGTGGTTTTAGCTGCCTGGGCTACTTCAGCTGTTTTATAATAAGTTGAAAGCACTTAAAGACTGTTTAGCATCTATTAGAAGCAATACATCGAACTGAAATTGCATTTAGATTCAGGTAGATCATTAAAAAACAATAGTATGATTTGTTATTTTGTGAGATGGCTGCCCTACCCTGATCTGGTCTCATCCTGTTAAAAGGGAGATCTTTCTTCCCACTGTCACCAAGTCCTTCTCATGGTAGATCTGATTGTTGGGGTTTTTTTTCTATAGGGTCTTTACCTTACAGTGTGAAGATCTTTAAGGTAACTTTGTTGTATATTGGAGTATTGTAAATAAAGTAGAAGAAACGGAATGTCCTAGTGAGAAACCAGAGTTGGCTGGGGAAGAAAAAATAATTTAATGTAAATTTTAAATGTACATAAACTCCCCAGCAAATGGATATATTTGTATTGCATGGATAATTACAAAAATATTACATAATTCAGCTACATCTTTAATTTTTATTAAATTTAAAGGTGTTAATTTATACACAAATCATTTTACTAACAGGAAGCGAAACATGTTTATAGTATTTTAATAGAGAATAATCAACCGAAAAATATGTAAAAACAAAAGCCTGATTAATGATAGACAATTACTAGTTATTGAAATAAAATGTTTAAATTACTTAACATTTAAAATATTATTGCACTATGTAAATAATATATTTTAAAACTTGACAATTAAATATTAATTAAAAGAAAATTTAAATACATATTTATAATACAGCTAATAAAATATTAACAATTTAAAAGTAAAACATTTTAATAACATTAATACTTAAAATCAAATTATACTTTTTAAATTCCTTATTCCTTAAATAATTTTTTATTAGAAAATCATAATTTTTCAATTACTAGTAATTTAAACATTTTTAATTATAAATGAAATATTATTGGTTATTAAAAAACTAATTCTTAATTACTAGTTACTGATATATTAGCAAATAAATGGTTTAAATGCAAATTTTAATTGCTAGCAATACAATATTAGTTGTAATTTTAAAAGTGAAAAAAGTTCTATAACTTTAAAATACCACTAATAAAAATTGTTACCAGTTTGAAAATAAAAATAATAAAATTTAGATTATTACCAACATTTTGATGCAAAAAAATTAGTTTAATACATATTTTGTAAAACTGGAGTCCAGGAAATAGTTGTAAAAATGCAAAATAAATAAACAAACTCTGCTTCGTTTCATCTTAAATGTTTTGTTATTTTTATAAAGGTTGGGGTAAATTTTAGTGTGTGAAGTGAGGAGAGAAAAGATGAGATGGTGCGCACACAGAGGATGGATGGGTGTGTGTGTGTGTGTGTGTTTGTGTGGAGGAATCTGCCTCCTGATTGGCTGAGAGCTGGCAGACATGTTCCGCTGTCAGCCTACTCAGTGGTTGGCTGAGGCGCTCCCCTCCCCCGCTCTGTCTCCTGGCTGTGGTATGCTGTACAGTGGAGCTGACACACCGTTGCTG